>APFE031064798.1:0-13388 GCA_000404065.3 Pinus taeda
CCGAATCTGTGAAGTCGTGGTCACACTTTTATTTAATGGAGGTGAATTTATTGAATTACTCCTAATTTCATTTTAATTAATGAAAATAACAAATGAAAATTCATATCAGAACAAGAACATAATTCATGGAAGTTTTATTTCTCTTTTGAATCCTAATTGTTTTGCATCTCTTTTGAAATTCGTAAAGGAATCCTAATTTTTTTTGCATCTCTTTTGAAATTTGTTTCTATGAAATCTGCATGTTAGAAATCTGCATGTTAGATGTTTTTTGCATCTCTTTTGAAATTTGTTTCTATGAAATCTGCATGTATGAAATCTGCATGTTAGATGTAAAGGTCTACAGATTTATTCTTATTTATAGACCAATTTTTTCCATTTTCTATTTTTTTTATATTGGTGATAAAAAATATACGGAATTTCACTCTAAAAAATTTGTTGATGTGCTATATTGAATCTATAAGATTATTTATATTCAATAGGTAATTTAATTTTGAAATTTTATTTTCAGAAAATCTTTCACCTTAAATTGGAAGGCATGATAATGTTTTTTAAATTCATGTGTGGTTTACTATTAACGAACTTTTTAACAAACTTTTAAATTACTATGCCTAAATACTCCAGTCATGACTTGCTTCCTGCACCTAAATACCAGGTCATGAAATTGAGGTTATGAAAACTAGCATTTAAGGAGAAAAGTTAGCCGATTTTTTACTGTCATTAAATACTATGTAATAGGTTATAATTCTACTGTTAGAGTAAAAAAGAGTTCATGGAAATTTAATTAATAATTATAGCTTACACACAGAAATTTTCACTGCCATTAAATGTTAAGTCATAGGTTATAAATTTTAGTGTTGAGTAAGAGTTTCGAGATTATGAAACTTATTATTTCTTACCACAAAGAGAACGCTACTAATTGCTTTGCTATGTAGTTTGTTTCCTTTCTTTTATATAAATAGTATATATATTATATATATTTAATATATATTATTATAATATATAATATATTATATATTAATATTATAATTTAATTAAGTGGGAAAAAACAACATACTGGTGTCTTTTTTGTATTTTTAATTTTTATATATTTTAATTTTTTTATATTGTTTTAAGTAAGTGCGAAAATCTATAATAATAATTTGTTTTTTTTTAAGAATATTGTTTTAAGTAAATGAGAAAATCTATAGTAATTGAGTTGTTTACGGTTTGGTGTTTAGGGTTTTGGTTTAGGGTTTAGATTTTATAACACTTTAGTAAATTCTTTTAATAAATAATTAAATAAAAGTTGCAAAACACTTTTTTGAATGTTATAAAATTCTTAGGGTTTAGGGTTTACGGTTTTAGGTTTAGGGTTGAGGATTTAGGGTTTATGGTTTACGGTTTGGGTTTTATAATTTACGGTTTAGTGTTTATGACACATTAGTAGGTGCTTTTAATGAGCACTTTAAAAAAAGGCTACAAAAGGCCTTTTAAAATGTTATAAAATGTTTAGGTTTTATGGTTTAGGATTTGGGGTTTATGGTTTAAGGTTTAGGGTTTAGTGTTTAGGTTTTATAACACCTTATTAAATTCTCTAATAAACACTTAAATAAAAGATACAAATCACTTTTTAGAAGGTTATAAAATGCTTAGGGTTTAGATTTTGGGGTTTGGAGTTTGGGTTTTATGGTTTAGCATTTAGGGTTTAGCGTTTAGGTTTTGTAACACTTTAATAAATTCTTTTAATAAACATTCAAATAAAAGTTGCAAAATGCTTGGTAAAATGTTTTAGAATTCTTAGGGTTTACGGTTTAGCGTTTAGGGTTTATAATACTTTAGAAAATACTTTTAATAAACACTTAAAAAATGTAAACACTTTTTAAAATGTTATAAAATGCTTACTTTTAGGGTCTAGTGTTTAGTATTTGGGATTTATGACCTTTAGTAAATACTTTTAATAGGAACTTAAAAAAAAGCTACAAAACGCTTGTTAAAATATTATAAAATGCTTAATGTTTAGGTTTTAGGCTTTAAAATGTTATAAAAATATTAGGGTTTATGGTTTAGGGTTTATAAATCGTCATTAGATTCTTTTAATAAAAACTTTAAAAAAGTAACAAAAGAATTGGTAAAGTGTTATAAAATAATTGGGGTTTAGAGTTTAAGGTTTCATGTTTGGGGCTTAAATTGTTATAAAATTCTTAGGGTTTAGGATTTTTGGTTTAGTATTTATAGCAATTTAGTAAATTCTTTTTATAAAAACTTAAAAAAAGGTTACAAAAATCTTGTTAAAATTTCACTAAATCCTTAGGGTTTAGGGTCTGAAAAGTTATAAAATACATAGGATTTAATGTTCATAAGACTTGAGAAAATTCTTTTAATAAATGCTTAAAAAAACTTACAAAATGCTTTTTAAAATGTGATTACATGCTTAGTTTTTGGTGTTTAGGGTTTATGGCTTAGGGTCTATGGTTTAAAACATTGTTGTAAATTCTTTTAATAAACACTTGAAAACAAGTTACAAAACTCTTTTTAAAATGTTATAAAATGCTCAGGGTTTAGTGTCTAGGGTTTATGCTTTAGGTATTCAAATTTTATAAAATGATTAGGGTTTAGAGTTTAGGGTTTAGTGTTTACAAGACTTTATTAAATTATGTAAATAAAAACTTAAAAAAAGTTATAAAGCTCTTGTTAAAATGTTATGAAATTCTTAGGGTTTAGGGTTTAGAATGAGTTAGTAAATGATTTTAATAAACACTTAAATAAAAGTTACAAAACCCTTTTTTAAATGTTGTAGAATGGTTAGGGTTTATGATTTATGGTTTATAAAATATTAGAAAATCCTTTTAATAAACACTTAAATAAAAATTACAAAACGATTTTAAAAATGTTATAAAATTCTTAGGGTTTATGGTATAGGGTTTATGGTTCAAGGATTAGGGCATATTAATTATGGTTTATAATACTTTAGTAAATTATTTTAATAAACACTTCAATAAAAGTTACAAACAAATTTTAACATGTTATAAAATACCTAGGGTTTATGGTTTTACTGTTTATGGTTTATAACACTTTAGTAAATTGTTTTAGTAAACACATAGATAAAGATTACAAAACACTCTGTAAAATGTTATAAAATACAAAGGGCTTGGGGTTTACCTTTTAGGATATAGGGTTTAGGGTTTATCTTTTAGGGTTTAGGTTTTATAACATTTTATTAAATTCTTTTAATAAACATTTACATAAAAGTTACAAAACGCTTTTTAAAAGGTTATAAAATGCTTAATGTTTGGGGTTTAGTGTTGTGGGTTTGAAGTTTGGGGTTAAGAATTTAGAGTTTAGGGTTTAGAGGTTTATAACACATTAGTAAATGCTTTTAATAAACACTTAAATAAAATTTCCAAACCGCTTGTTAAAGTGTTATAAAATACTTAGGGTTTAGGGTTTAGAATACATTAGTAAATGCTTTAGATAAACACTTAAAAAAAGTCGCAAAACGTTTTTGAAAATGTTATAAAATGTGTAATTTTTAGGGTGAGGTTTTAGGGTTTTGGGTTTGGGATTTATACCACTTTAGTTAATTCTTTTAAAAGGAACTTTAAAAAAAGTTACAAAACACTTGTTAAAATGTTATAGAATGCTTAGGGTTTAGGGTTTAGGGTTTATAACACTCTGTAAATTCTTTTAATAAACAATTAAAAAAGGTAGCGGAACGCTTCTTAAAATGTTATAAAATATTGAGGGATTAGAGTGTAGAGTTTAGTGTTGATAACATTTTAGTAAATGCTTTTAATAAAAACATAATTTTTTTTATAAATCTTGATAGAATTTCATTAAATGCTTAGGGTTTAGGGTATAAAATGTTATAAAATGCATAGGGTTTAGGGTTTTTAAGACTTTAGTAAATTCTTTTAATAAACACTTAAAAAAAGTTACAAAATGCTCTTTAAAATGATATAAATTCTTAGTGTTTAGGGCTTAGGATTTATAACACTTCAATAAATGCCTTTAATAAACACTTAAAAAAAGTTACAAAACACTTTTTAGATTGTTATGAAATGCTTAGTCTTTAGGGTTTAGTGTATAGAGTATAGGGTTTAGGGTTTAGGGACAATTTAGTTAATGCTTTCAATAAAACTTTAATAAAAGTTACAAAATGCTTGTTAAAAGCTTATATAATCCTTAGGTTTTAGGGTTTACAACACTTTAGTAAATGGTTTTAATAAAACCTTAAAAAAGTTACGAAAGGCTTATTAAATTGTTATAAAATGCTTAGGTTTTATTGTTTAGGGTTTAGCGCTTTAAAAAGCTACAAAATACATGTTAAAATGTAATAAAATACTTAAGGTTTAGGGTTTATAAAACTTTAGTAAATTCTTTTAATAAACACTAAAACAAGAGTTACAAAATGCTTGTGGGTTTAAAATGTTATAAAATTCTTACGGTTTAGCGTTTGGGGTGTGGAGTTTAGGGTTTAGTGTTTATGGTTTATAATGATTTAATAAATTATTTTAATAAAAACTTAAATAAAAGTTAGAAACTATTTCTAAAATGTTGTAAAATGGTTAGGGTTTAGAGCTTAGGGTTTAGGGTTTAGCGTTTAGGGTTTAGGGTTTATAAAAACTTAGTAAATGGTTTTAATAATCACTTGAATAAAAGTTACAGAACGCTTTTGAGAATGTTATAAAATCCTTAGGTTTTAGCGTTTAGGGTTTAGGTTTTATAACACTTTAGTAAATTATTTTAATAAACACTTAAGTAAAAGTTACAAAACACTTTATAAAATGTTATAAAATTCTTAGGGTTTAGGGTTTGGGGTTTAAGGTTTAAGGCTTAGGGTTTAGAGTTTATAACACTTTAGTGGATTCTTTTAATAAACACTTAAATCAAAGTTACAAAACACTTCTCAAAATGTTTTTAAAATTCCTAGGGTTTATGGTTTGGTGTTTTGGGTTTAGGGTTGATGGTTTAGGATTTAGAGTTTAGGGTTTATAACACTTAAGTCTTTCAATAAACACTTAAAAAATTACAAAACACTTTTTAAAATATTATATAATACTTAGGGATTAGGGTTTAGGGTTTAGCATTGAGGTTTTGGGGTTTACCGTTTAGGGTTTAGGGTTTAAGGTTCACGGTTTAGGGTTTAGGGTATAGGGTTTAGTGTTTGGGGTTTAGGGTTTAGTGTTTATGGTTTATGGTTTATAACCATTAATTAAATCGTTTTAATAAAAACTTAAATAAAAGTTATAAAATCTTGAGGGTTTAGGGTTTAAAAAGTTATAAAATGCTTAGCGTTGGTTTATAACACTTGAGTAAATTGTTTTAATAAACACTTTAAAAAAAAAGCAACAAAACTCTTGTTAAAATGTTATTAAATACTTAGGGTTTAGGGTTTAGGGAAAGTTAAGTAAATGATTTTAATAAACATATTAGAAAAAGTTACAAAATGCTCACTAAAATGTTATAAAATTAGTAGGGTTTAGGGTTTATATTTTATAGCACTTGAGTAAATGGTTTTAATAAAAACTTAAAACAATATTATAAAACACTTATTGAAATATTATGGAATACTTAGGGTTTAGGGTTAAGGCTTTAAAATGTTACAAAATTCTTAGGGTTTAGGGTTTAGGGTTTTAAAAAGTTGCAAATTGTTTGTTAAAATGTAATAAAATGCTTAGGGTTTATAACACTTTAGTAAATTCTTTTAGAAAACACTTAAAAAAAGTTACAAAATGGTTATTAAAATGCTACAAAATGCTTAGGGTTTAGGGTTTAGTGTTGGGGGTTTAAAATGTTATAAAATTCTTAGGTTTTATGGTTTGGGGTGTGGGGTTTAGAGTTTACGGTTTATTGTTTATAATTATTTAATAAATTCTTTTATCAAAAGCTTAAATAAAAGTTAAGAAATAGCTTTTAAAATGTTATAAAATGCTTATGCTTTGTTGTTTTATGGTTTATGGTTTAGGGTTTGGGGTTTACGGTTTAGGGTGTAGGGTTTATAACAATTTAATACATGGTCTTAATATACTTAAATAAAATTAAAAAATTAAAATTAAAATGTTATAAAATCCTTAGGTTTAAGGGTTTGGGTTTAGGGTTTAGGGTTTACAACACTTTAGAAAATGATTTTAAGAAACTCTTAAGTAAAAGTTACAAAACATTTTGTAAGATGCTATAAATCTCTTAGGATTTAAATTTTAGGGTTTAGGTTTTGGTATTTAGGGTTTATAAGACCTTTGTAAATGCTTTTAGGGTTTAGGGTTTATAAGACCTTAGTAAATGCTTTTAAGGTTTAGGGTTTAGGCTTTAAGCATTAGCCTACACAGCTCAATATTTGGGGATCACGGTTTAGCATTGATAACAATTAGCTAAATTATTTCAATAAAAATTAAATAAAAGTTGGAGAATGCTTTTTAAAATGTTATAAAAATTTAGTTTTTAGGGTTTACGGTTTGGGGTTTGTGGGTTGGGATTTAGGGTTTAGGGTTTATGTTTTCTAAGGCTTTGGAAAATTATTTTAATAAAGAAATAAATAAAAGTTACAAAAATCTTTTTAAAATGTCATAGAATGCTTAGGGTTTAGGGTTTACAGTTTAAGGTTTATAACACTTTAGTGAATGCTTTTAATAAACACTTAAATAAAAGTTTCAAAACACTTTTTAAAATGATATAAAATCCTTAGTGTTTAGGGTTTAGTGTATAGGGTTTATGGTTTATAACACTTTAGTAAATTCTTTCAATAAACACTTAAATAAAAGTTACATAACACTCTTTAAGATGTTATAAAATGGTCAGGTTTTAGGGTTTGGCGTTTTAGGTTTTAGGGTTTTAGGTTTAGGGTTTAAGGTTTATAACACTTTAGTAAATTATTTTAGTAAACACTTGAATAAATGTTACAATACATCTTTTTAAAATGTTATAAAATTGTTAGGGTTTAGGGTCTAGGGTTTATTTTATAATGTTTATGGTTTAGGGTTTAGCATTTAAGGTTTAGGTTTTATCACACTTTACTAAATTTGTTTAATAAACACTTAAATAAAAGTTAAAAAACACTTTTCAAAAGGCTATAAAATGATTAGTGTTCAATGTTTACAGTTTAGGGTTCATAACATTTTAGTAAATTCTTATGGTTTAGGGATTGGAACTTATCGGTTTGGATTTAGGGTTTAGAGCTTATAAAAAATTATTAAATGCTTTTAATAAACAATTAAAAAAAGGTTATAAAACACTTGATAAAATGTTATAAATTCTTAGGTTTGGGGACGATTTAGTAAATACTTTTAATAAACACATTAAAAAAGTTACCAAACCCTTGTTAAAATGTTATAAAATTCTTAGGGATTAGAGTTTACAACCCTTTTGTAAATGGTTTTAATAAACACTTAAAAAGAGTTACAAAAGGCTTATTAAAATGTTATAAATGCTTACGTTTAGGGTTTAAAATGTTATAAAAGTCTTAGGCTATAATGTTAAAGGTTTTAAAAAGTTACAAAGCACTTGTTAAAATGTAATAAAAATTTTATGGTTTAGGGTTTATAACGCATTAGTAAATTATTTTGATAAACACTTAACAAAAAGTTACAAAATGATTCTGGGTTTAAAATGTTATAAAATTATTAGGGTTTAGGATTTACGATTTAGGATTTTGGGGTGTGGAGTTTAGGGTTTATGGTCGATGGTTTCTAATGCTTTAAGGAATTATTTTAATAAATGCTTAAATAAAAGTTACAAAATAGTTTTTAAATTGTTGTAAAATGGTTAGGGTTTAGGGTTTATGCTTTAGTGTTTAGGGTTTGGGGTTTATGGTTTACGTTTTATGGTTTAGGGTTTATAAAACTTTCGTAAATGGTTTTAATAAACACATAAATAAAATTTAGAAAACACTTTTTAAAATGTTATAAAATCCTTATGTTTTAGGGTTTCATATTTAGGGTTTTGGGTTTATAACATTTTAGTAATTTCTTTTAATAAACACTTAAGTAAAAGTTACAAAACACTTCATAAAATTTTATAAAATTATTAGGGTTTATAGTTTATGGTTTAGGGTTTGGAATTTAGGGTTTATGGTTTAGTGTTTACGTTCTATAACATTTTAGTAAATGCTTTTAATAAACACTTCAATAAAAGCTACAAAACACTTTTTAAAATGTTTTTAAAATTATTAGGTTTTATGATTTAGGCTTTTTGGTATAGGGTTTTGGTTTTTATAAAACTTTAGTAATTTCTTTTAGTAAACATTTAAAAAAAAGTTACAACACGCTTTTTAAAATGTCATAAAATGCTTCCAGATTAGGGTTTAGGGTTTAGCGGTTAAGGGTTTTGGGTTTAGGGTTTAGGTTTTAGGGTTTAAAGTTTAGGATTTATGGTTTAGGGTTTATAACACTTTAGTAAATTATTTTAATAAACACTAACATAAAAGTTACGAAACACTTTTTAAAAGGTTATAAAATGCTTAGGGTTGGGGTTTGGGGTTTGGGGTTTAGGGTTTAGATTTTAGGGTTTATAACACTTAGGTAGATTCTTTTAATAAACACTTAAATAAAAGTTACAAAATACTTTTAAAATGTTATAAAAAGCTTCGTTTTTAGGGTTTAGTGTTTAGGGTTTACAGTTTGGAGTTTACGGTTTAGGGTTTTTTTTCTTTAGTAAATTCTCTTAATAAACACTTAAATAAAAGTTACAAAATGATTTTTAAAATGTTGTGAAATGCTTAGTATTTAGGGTTTATAGCACTTTAGTAAATGCTTTTGATAAAGAATAAAATAAAAATTACAAAATGCTTTTAAAAATGTTATAAAATACTTAGGTTTTATGGTTTATGGTTTAAGGTTTGGGGTTTAGCGCTTAGGATTTAGCGTTTAAAATGATTTAGTAATTTTTTTTAATAAACACTTAGTTAAAAGTTACAAAAATAATTTTAAATGCTATAAAATTATTAGGGTTTATATTTTAGGGTTTAGAGTTCAGAGTTTCGGGATTATAACACTTTAGTAAATGCTCTTAATAAACACTTAAATAGAATTACAAATATGTTTTTAAAACGTTATAAAATGCTTAAGGTTTAGGTATTAGGGTTTATGATTTAGGGTTTCGGGTTTAGAACACTTTAGTAAATTATTTTAATAAGCACTTAAATAAAATTTAGAAAATGACCTTTAAAATGTTATAAATTCTAAGGTTTAGAGTTTAGGGTTTAGAGTTTAGAGTTTAAGGTTTAGGGTTTGAGGTTTAGAGTTTACTGTTTAGGGTTTGTGGTTTAGATTTTATGGTTTAGGCTTAATAACACTTTATTAAATTCTTTTGTTAAAAACTTAAATAAGAATTACAAAATGATTTTTAAAATGTTATAAAATTCTTAGGGTTTAGAGTTTAGGGTTTAGGGTTTTGAGTTTAGTGTTTAAGGTTTAGTGTTTAGGGGCTAAGGTTTATGGTTTACGATTAAAGTTTAGGTTTTGTGGTTTAGTATTTAGGGTTTAGGTTTTATAAGGCTTTAGGGTTTGGGGTTTAGGGTTTAGTGTTTAGGGTTTAGTGTTTGGGGTTTAGTGTTTAGGGTTTATGGTTTAGTAAATTATTTTAATAAACTTTCAAATAAAGGTTACAAAATGCGTTTTAAAATGTTATAAAATACTTAGTATTTAGGTTTAGGGTTTTTGGTTTGGAGTTGAGTGTTTAGGGTGTAGGGTTTAGGTTTCTAATTTTATAACACATTACTAAATTCTTTTTATAAACACTTAAATCAATTTTAAAATACTATTTTTAAAATGTTATAATATGCTCAGGGTTTAGGGTTTATAACACTTTGGTAAATTCTTTTAAGAAACACTTAAATAAAAGTTAGAATACTCTTCTTAAAAAATGTTATCAAATGCTTAAGGTTTAGGGTTTAGGGTTTGGGGTTTATGTTTTAGGGCTTAAACGCTTTATTAAATTCTTTTAATAAACACTTAAATAAAATTTACAAAACACTTTTTAAAATCTTATAAAATTCTTAGGGTTTATGGTTTAGGGTTCAGGAATGGGCATTTAGGGTTTAGGGCTTAGGGTTCACGGTTCAAAATGTTATAAATTGCTTAGGGTTCATGGTTTAGGGTATATTTTTTCAGGTTTAGGGTTTAGGGGTTTTTTGTCTAGAGTTAATGGTTTATAACATTAAAAAATATATAGTAGCTATAAAAGTTGATTGAGGGCTCTCACGTGGCCAACTGTATAAAGATTCTATGTGGTTGAGCCTACAATTGGATGGAGAGTCATCTCCAAAACATTGTTGCAGCCAACAAGATCCAAGTAGAAAAACAACTTCAAAATATGCAGTAACAGATATGTTCACTTTACAAATAAGTCTTTACTTCTCATGTTTTTGTAACTTATATGCTAATCAGTTCAATATTTATATTTTAATTATTAATAACATGGATTGATCCAAATAGTTTGTATGTTTTGATTTCTGATGATTGCATACGGTACCAAAGCTCGATTTAAACACTTAGAACCTATAGGATCTTCATGTCAACTTTTTTTTTTATTATTTTTATTTTAATAAGATTAATTTCCATGATAAATTAATTTGACCATTGTTATCTCGTAAAAGAAAACATTATAAGATGAATTAAGAAAATGGGAAAAGAAGAAGACGATTTGATATTAATGATTTAACTAAAATCACGTAAATAAAATATATAGTCTACATTATTTTCGTCCATCACAAATAAAATTCATACCCCATTTCAAGAATTTTAATATTACATCACTATAAATAAGATATATTGATTTTGACAACAATAATCAATGTGAAATCCTAGATCAAATAATTTTAATTTTAAATATTAAAATTAAAATAAATTAAATTACATGGAATAACTTTCCTATTATATTTAGAAAAAACAAAAAAAAACAAAGAAACCTATAGAACATATGTTGTGTTTTGTGTTTGAAAGATAAAATCCAATCCCTAGGTCAACCAATTTAATTTTTTCTCGTAAGAAGTATGGTGAAGAAATTTAAATCAAAGTTTTAATTGGATGCTCTTAATTAACAAACAATTAGTTCTTCCATATGTTTATGACCGGCCAAAAATTAATGTAAGCCTAAAGCCTAAAACAATGGCTGAATACCAATGATGGTAGCTCAAGACTTTCATTAAGCACTAGAGACATTAATGTTTTTGTCTCTTAGTGGTCTACATGCTCTAAAAGAGGTAGATTGGAATGTTATTTATGATGTATGGAAATAAATGAAAAATAGAAAGCCTTTTCCATTGGACAAATAGATTTATATTTTCAATGATGTAAGTCCAAATGATTTTGAATATCATCAAATGAATAAAAGAAACATATGATTAGATTTTTAAATGGAATTTGAGAAATATGTTTTCTTATTTACTATGTTTTACTGAGATTTAATTGTGATTTTAATGTAGATAGCCTTTAAATTGTTAAAATTTTAAAAATTTAGGACACTATTTCATTTTGACATTCTTTGAGGGGCTTATCTAATATACATTTGTCAATAGAAGTATAATTTTTTTAATAACCTTTAATATTTATTGGTTTAGATGAATGTATATTATTCCATTTGAAATTAAGACCATCCCTTCAAATTTAAATACTACTCAATAGATAGCTCCTGCCAAAACAAAATGGAAAAGGAAATTGAAGAAAAGTCAAAATGTTATTAAAATATAATATTAATTAACGACAAGATAGAAGGAAATTTTGATATCTTTAAACAACTAAAAAGGACCCATCATTCTTGAAAGGCTCCATGGACCTGATATTAAATTTTGTTAGTTTTTGTAATATATTGTTAATGTATTTTGTAATTGTTCTCCTCATAACAAGATTAGTATGGTACTAGCGTTTCAGATGAAGCTCATATCGTGATCATGGTAAAATGGAATTGTGATGTATCCATGTAAAATGAAAACTATAATGTATCTATAACTTAATATGAATAGCAAGATATAAGATATTTTTTCTTCTGAAAAACGAATATAGAGAACCACTGAGAATTAACTTTTGGGACATATAATTCAAAATATACAAATTGATAGAGCAATTGAAAATATGTTTTCCTATAAACTTGGGTAACCTTAGGAAAAAATACATATTGCAGTTCTCCTTTTATTTCAATGGAAATGGGCCATGAACCATGATGTAAATGATGTGGAATTATTGGATCAATAAACTTATAAGAAATGAAAAAGGAGGATTTCCCTTGTCTTGAAATGGATAAACCTTGGCTATTTCCTCCATTTTCTTTCTTCTTTGGAGTGTGGATTTTATCTCAAGTTGTGGCACATGGTGGGAGGCATTAATCTAATAAAAGTTTAGCCACACATGATAAATCTAGATCTCTAGTTCATTCAAGCTTCATAGGCAATCAAGTCTCCCATTATATGATGTATCACTCTATGTCATTAGTATTTATAAGTGTCATGTGTTTATTATTGGTAAAGTAATCAATAATAATAATATTTTGGATTTTATATATATGTCATTAAATAAATGAGAATATCTAGTGTTTAAAAAAGGTGTAGATTATTGGTTAAATTACATATAATTTTAGAGGCATTTTAAGTTCTCAAAAAAAAAAATTATGACAATTTTTTATGTAAAAAGTAAAATAAATTTATATTTATTTTATTTTAAGTGAACAAATATTTTGATATAAGTATGAGTAAGTTTAATACTATTCATGAAGTACTTATTTTAGTAGTAAGATTTGGAATGTGTTGATGGAAATTTTAAAATATTAGTGTTATGAATGATAAATAGTCAAAAATAATGGATGTAATCTAATTATAATACATAATTTTGTAATGATTATTGTTCATGAAATTAAGATTATGGTATTAATATTAAATTAATAATTATATTGGAAGTTAAATTTGATATATAGGTATATATTTTAAAATTATGATAGTTATCTAGTAAATTTAAAGAGTATGATTTAATTGAGTATGTGAGAGAGATAAAAAATGAATTTTATAATTTGAAAATTAGTTGGGAATGTCATTTTCTAAGATATATTCAACTTAGATTTTACTATGGTTCGTGATTGTTTTGGCATAATAATTTTTTGAATTTATTTATCGATAGTATGCTCTCGTAGTCATAACAATGAGTAACTTTTCATAATTTTGGAAACTAGGGTTGATTGAAGGATAATTTCTTATTAGCGAATTGATATGTTACTATGGCTTAATTTATGTTTCATATACTTGAAAAGAAAGATAAGAGATGAGGGATCTTCTTTTGAGTATGGAATAGCCTCTTGTTGGTCATGAAATTGGAAATAAACAAGAAAATGCATATCAGAATTAGCACTTAAGCGATGTATTTCAACATTCCATGGTCGTATTATGGTTTAGGAAAAGTGTTGCATTGGATGTAAAACTTGATATTTTATTT
>APFE031064807.1:0-11912 GCA_000404065.3 Pinus taeda
ATAACAGGTGGAACCAAAGACCTTGAGATGCTTTACCAAAGGAACATGTCCATACCACATTTCATATGGAGTCTTGTTTCTTATAGCACTAGATGGACATCTATTCTTTATATATGCAGCACATAGAACAACATCAGCTTAAAACATTATCTTTACATTTTTGAAAAAAAGCATGGATCGTACCATATTCAAAATTGTTCTATTCATTCTTTCAGCTACACCATTCTGTTGGGGATTATAAGGCACAGTTGTTTGATGTTTAATCCCATGTTGGTGAAGATATTGTTCAAATTCATTTGATGTATATTCTTTTCCATTATCAGTGCGAATAGACCCAATCTGAGATTTTGCATCATTTTCAATTCATTTATGAAAATTCTTGAATGTTAGGAAAGCATCAGATTTGTTCTTCAATAAATAAACCCAACACATTCTGGTGTAGTCATCAATAAATGTCATGATATATTTATTTCCATTTGCAGAAGGAACAGGCATTGGACCACATAAATCTGAATGAATGAGTTCAAGTTTCCTATGTGCTCTTGAATGTGAGTCATGAAAGACTGTTTGCTATGCTTTCCTAGAATGCAAGCATCACATGCTTAAGTTTTCTAGGATTTGTAGGCAAACCAGCAACACCATTTTTCTTCAACAAACAGAGACTATCATAGTTCAAATGTCCAAATCTAACATGCCATAATAAACCTGATGGAAGTGTACCTTCTTCATGATGATAAATGTATGAGAAATGTTGTGCATGAGCAGAGGTTCCTTGCAGTTTGAGAAGCCTTTCTTCTTCTATTCCCCTCATGACAAGTGAGTGATCAGATGCTTTTCTTACCTCAAGCTTGCCATCAAACATATGAATGGAGTGACCTTGCTGGCGGATGTGGACCAAGGACAACAAGTTTCTCTTGAGCTGTGGGAGATATAAAACATGATCAAGAAGAAAGTCTGGTAGACCAGGCAGTTTAAGCCTGATTGTGCCAAGCCCTGATGGCTTGATTTTTGACTGATCTGCAAAGTAAACTACTCCATCAACATTGTCAGTGAAATCTTCAAAAAAGTCTTTTCTATGAGTCATGTGACAGGTTGCTCCTGAATCAAGTAGCCAGTCATTTTTCCAGGAAGCAAGTGAAGTGTTAAACAAATCTTCATTTACTCCAATGTTACATTGTGCCTCAATATAGTGAGCGGATTCAGGTGCTTTACCTTTCTCTGTATCATCAGTTTTACCTTTCTGTTGGTTTCTTCTCTGCTCAATTTTGTCCCATGGTAGCTTGCATGTAGAGGCATCATGTGATCCATTTCTTTTGCAGCGAATACAATGTAAATCTGCCTTTTCTCCTTGAGGATGTTTGCCCCCCTTGCCTCTGAAGTATCTTCCTCTTCCTCTTCGTCCACCTCTTCCTCTTGTAGAATCTTGAGCAGGATGCTTTTCTTTATGAGCAAGGCACACAACCTCTTCAGAAGATTCAGGCGCTGTCTTCTTTCCAAAAGCTTTCTCTCTTTCAACAAACTTTTTCACAAGAGAGTCAAAGGTTATATCTTTGAGATTTCCATTTTCTTGCAATGACTCAAGATAATTGGAGTAAGTAGGATAAAGTGCCTTGAGAAAAACAGTAAGAGGAATATCCAATTCAACCTTAGTGGATTTGATATCATGCATTATAGACTTTACTTCAGATGCAAGAGCAAGAGGATCATTATTTTGCAGTTCAAGAGTGAAGAGTTTAATCATAAGTTGAACGACTTCAAGTGCAGAATGTGAGTCATAGAGTTCTTTCAGCTTTTGTAAAGCTTCAAAGGCAGTTGAATATGACGAAATATGGCGACTCACCTCTTCATTTACAGATGCTGCGATTAATGCATAAGCTTCGTTGTTCTTGTTTTCCCAAATGACGAGCTCTTTGTCTGAGGTAGGCTGTACTGGGTCATTGTCTCCGTCTTCGACACACACTCCTTTCCACAACTCATTGAAAATGAGGGTGTGTTTTATCATCTGGGACCATTCAGGATAGTTCTCCTTGCCAGTGAGAACTATTCCCACCATAGATATGATTGAATATATACTGTAGCAAATAAAATTTCGGCTGCAAAACTTTTACTCTTAATGGAAAAAAAAATATAGTTCTGATATAATGGGACAACAGATTCAAATATCAATTTGCATGCTTCTGCACAATGTTAAAGCACAAAATATGACAGTATAAAATACCCTCAACAGCACTGCGTTCACCAAAAACACTGAAGAATGTAGTCCAAACGTATTTGGACTCTCAATACCACGCCTTTTCTTGCTTGATTTAGAACCAATAAGTATATAAACCCCACAACGATTGTCAGAATGAGCGTTAAAATATTTGTATTCCATGTTTCGAATAGCCAATTTTTAAAAAACTATTTTTTTTTTTTTGGTTCGAACTGTATAGTAATTTAATATATATATATATATATATTAAACCAGCAAGAAGGCGGAATGCAGGGCTCACCACCGCCTCTGTTCGAAGAATCTCGGCATTTTTCAAAACAAGAGCAGGAGCAGTGTTGTTTACTAGCGTGGAGTGCTTGCCGCGTCAAATGAATGGATGCATTCATGGCACCCTCTCAGTCCCAGATCAGTGGTGCCCTCTTTTCTTTGTTATTCCCACAGACGGTGTTATACGCTTTAGGTCCAGTGCGGGAGTGGAAGGCTGAGGGCATCGACATTGATAATAGATACCCCAGCAAGTCCGCCACCAATACCATGTAGAGATCTCATCGTCGCTGTACAATTTGCAGATGCCTCCATAGAATCCATCTAACGCACTGCTATCTTCACGAGATCTTTTTCTTTTGCCTTGACATATGCAAACGAATGCAAATGAGACCTACGCAGTATGTCAATACTACAAGAAACTTTGAAATTGAAGAAAAGCGGCGTCAGAGGACAGGTATGTCATTGCCACTGCCGAGGGGATAAGGAGATAGACTTGAAACCAAGACTTGAAACTTGTGCGAGAGACGGCGCCAGAGGGGATAGCGAGTAATCAGAATAGGTTCTGGTGGAGATGCGGTGAAGCAATTCATGCAATGGAGGCGGCAGGTGCAATAACGCCCTCTTTACAGGAGACAAGGAAAAAAATATGCCATTTCAAAAACTTTAATGCACAGGACAATGCTTATTTTATGTTAGTACAACGCCCCTTTTTTTGAAACGTTTATGAACAGTCAGACAGGATGGACAACGCTGGATAGTGGAGCAGTATGGGCAGTATGGACAGTGGGGCAGCTACCATGTCAGGAGCAGCTAATTTTATGGAGGAGCTGCTCAGCTATATGGAGAGCAGACATGGAGTTACAAGGGACAGAAAGGCTAAAAAGAGCTGGCTCTGATACGATGTCAGGCCAGGCAGTAACTCCATAAGGCAGAAATAATTTGACTGTATTATTCCATCAGGTAGGTCCTCATTATATACATGAGGGAGAGACTGTTCAGTTCGTCTCCCGAGGACTGTTCATATTTCCTATCTATCTATTTACAATAATTCACCCAATCACAAGGATTAGGTGTCAACATTCTGAGTTATTTTTCCATCAAATTCTGATTTGGAGAATTTGAAATTTCACTGCCCTTCTTGTTTTGTGCAAGGATCTTACTTCATTTTTTGTGGGGGGTTTGTTATCTTTCTGTTTTGCAGAGATCCAAGAACACTACATTGAGAAGCCTAATTCCCATTTGTGCTGAACATAGGGCCTATTTCTTTTTCTTTCACTTGGTGCAGCGAGCTTCTAAAGTCTGAAGTTAATTTTTTTTGGAGTTATTTGCCAATTTTTGAGGGATGCAAGTCCTGAAACCACTACAAATTCCCCTTAAAAAATTCAAGATCTGAACTAAAATTTAAGTTAACCTTGGGAGTTTTGTTCACTGGTGTCAGGGTGTTTTTCGAAGTCCAAATTTTATTTTGCAGGGATATTTTGCACCTCCTCAAAATCCATTTATTTTCGGAGTTAACACTGGTGGTTTTGCAGGGGTTTTGCTCCATTTATTGGAGAATTTTCTCATCTTTTATACAGTTAGGGCTTTCCCCTCAAGATTCTGTATTAGCATATCAATTTTCCAGCTAAAATTAACTTTCCAGACCTTTTTTCTTTTTCTTTTGACAGCGGGTTCCTTGTAACTGTTCTAACTTGGCTGAGAGTCTCTTGAAGTCTGCTGCAGGTTCTTTATCACTGAAGCATACTGTGTGTCCTCTTGTGCATTCATTTCTGGCATTTGGTAGCTTGAGAAGTGCTTGTCAGTGATCACCTCATTTCCTGGCCTAGATACGAACTTTCTGTTGCATTTTCTATTTAGATCAAAATCTCACTTCATATTTCAGATCTAGGCTTTGAGATGCTTCTTGCATAAATCATTGTTAGCAACCTCTGTCATTAGATAGTTTAAATACCAGTGGTTGATGATCTAATTGCTAGTGCTTTCTTGGTGGTTTTCTTGAGAATCCCAATTCACTGATTGATTCAGATTTCACTTGCATTAACTAGTTAGATCTGATCACTGTTGTCAGCCTCATTAAATCGAATATTTGCACTCTCACATATCTCTGGTTTCTAATTGCTGGTCTGTTTGAGGACTTTAACTCTTGGATTTACTTAGCTATATCCGGTTGCTAGGTACTGCTCACTTAACTTATCTTTAGTCAGCTGTGCTTGCATTTTATTTACCTCTCACTAGCGCCTAATTGCTATTTCATAAGGTGAAGAGCATTCTAAACAAGTGGCATAGCTAAAGGTATATGTTGTGACAGTGTTTCATTAATCTATTTGTGGAAACGACCTTGCAATCCTGTGTTTCATAGATACTTCATAAATATGGTTGCAAGACAGTTACATCGCTCACATTGAAACATTTGTCTAACCTAGCCTAATTGCTTAACTTGCATTCTTTAAAATTACTACTTGGTTTTTTTCCATTTGGACACTGCTGGTTAGTCTAAGTAGTAATTCTTATATTGTTTGGCACCCTCATTTGCCATCCATAAGTGTTTATTTGACTAAAGGAATCCTTGCTTATCTCAACTGTGTAAGAAAGTAAAGGAATACTATAAAAGCATTGTTGGTATTGTGAAATTTTGTTTTATCATTTCTTGCTGCTTTATTTATAACTATCATAAGCTAATAATCCTGTGATTAAAGATTTAATTCATATTTTGGTTATAAGCATATTGGCAATTAATAATTTGAAGCATATTGATATCATTGTCATCTCTTTGAAGCATTGTAGGTTAAGTTGGCAAGCTATACTTGTCACCTCGATTGCAAGTTGAATAATTGTTCTAAATTGACTATCTTAAGTGTAATTGGAGCAGATTAGCATCGTCATCTTAGCTTAGCTTGCATTGCAGCTTCTAACTCATCTCTCTTGCAACACTGTTATTTTGTAGCTTGATATCATTTCTTAGCAAATACTTTGATTTATCATTGAGCATTGTTGTATAAAGGCACTGGTCTATCATTTCTATCTTGTGGTTTGCCTAATCAAGCTTAGTTGAACCTATCTTAACATCGCTCATATCATTAATACTTGCCTTAATTAATAACCAAGTTACATTAATAACAAATTGTCTTGCCCTAAGTCTCCTAGAACTTATTTTTCCAACGAGTTTTCCCCTCATCAACATTCTTAGGAACTACCCGCCTTGACTTAGCTAGGAGAAAGTCTAAACGGAGTGAGTAGGGATCATAGTGACGACATCGACTCTGAGTGTTGCGCCTTAGGTGTACACTTTGGGCTACAACACGCACCCCTAACAAATCTGTTGAAAATAAACTCCTTTCAATGGGATGATAAAGCATAAAAGTGTTTTGAAGACTTAAAAGAAATTATGTTCAAGGCACCTCTATTAGCAACTCCAGATTTTTCAAAGCCTTTTGTAATTGAATACAACACTTAAGGTTTTGGCATAGGAGCAGCGTTGATGCAAGATAGTCATCCAATAGCATTCGAAAGCAGGAAGCTCAACAAGCAAGAATGTCTCAAGTCTACATACAACAAGGAAATGCTCGCCATTATGCATGCATTAGCCAAGTGGAGACAATCTCTATTGGGAAGTAAATTCTTAATACGAACATACCATAATAGCCTTCAACACCTCCTCCAACAGAAAACACTCTACAAAACAACAAAAATGGATCGAAAAAATTGCTGCCTTTGACATGGATATATTACATAAGAAAGGGAAAGACAACGTAGTAGCAGATGCTCTGTCCAGGAAAGACGAAGAATCATCATTACTTGCAATTTTAGTTGCTGTCCCAGAATGGCTTAATGAAATTCGAAGTGAGTATGCAAAGGATCCAAAGAGAAGTGCTATAATCAATAACCTTCCTCAAAATTCAAATTTGAATGGAAAAACGATATTCTGTTGTACAAGGAAAGAATTTACCTAAGTCCAAATTCCAAATTTAAATCCAAAGTTCTCAAGGAGTCCCGTGATTCACTATTAGCCAAACATGTAGATTTCTTTAAAACCTACTATAATGCACGATAATCATTTTTTTTGAAAGGAATGAGAAATGAAATTCAAAGATATGTAGTAGAATGTGACAAATGTTAGAGAAATAAGAATGAGAACATTATGATACCGAATTTGTTCCATCCTTTGAATATTCCAAACCAAAAGTGAGAAGAAATACCAGTGGATTTTATTAAAGGTGACCCATGTCTGATGGCAAAGACAAAATTCTCGTAGTAGTCGATAGACTCACCAAGTATGCACATTTCATAGGAATGAAGAAATCAGACTCAACAAAACAAATCGCTGAGATATTTTGCAAGAATGTCTACAAACTACATGGATTTCCCAAGGTCATTGTTAGCGATAGAGACGCCAAATTCAAAGGCGATTTTTGGAAGGAATTTTTCAAACATATAGGAACCTACTTCAACATGAGTTCAACATACCACCCGCAAACAGATGATCAAATATAAGTTGTCAATAAATGTTTAGAAGCCTACTTATGTTGTTATGCAACAGACAAACAAAATAAGTAGGCTCAATGGTTACATGTCTCCCAATGGTGGTACGATTCAACTTTCCACATGTCAGCGAAAATGATTCCATTTCAAGCCTTGTACGATTATGAACCTCCTAAATGGAAGGACCTTGCCATTATCGAGACAAAACTTCCAGCAGTTAAAGATCAGTTAGAAGAAACCCAAAAATTCGTCCAAACACAAAAGGAAAATTTAACCATTGCAAGAAATCGTATGAAGTAGCAGGTTGACCGAAACAGAATAGAGAGAGAATTTGAAGTTGGAGAATGAGTATTTGTTAAACTTCAGCCTTACAAGTAGTTATCCTTAAAACATAAGGGAAAAAACAAATTGGCACCAATTTTTTTTGGACCATACCAGATTAACAAAAAGATCAACCAAGTAGCATACAACTTAAGCCTTCCTGACAAAATTCGTGTTCACAACGTTTTCCATGTATCTTGCCTTAAAAAGGCACTTGGAAAAAACCAACAACACAGACAACACTTCCGACTCTAGATGACAAAGGGAAGATCATTTTAGAACCAGAAGGAGTCATCACTGTCAGAGAAAAGAAGTTGCGATCACGAGTAATCAAAGAATACTTGATTAAGTGGAAGGACTTTCCAGAGGAAGAAGCTTCCTAGGAGACCGAAGCATTCTGTCAGCAACATCCTTCATTACCTATGCTTTGAGGAAGGCAATGTTATGTAAAATTTATTTAATTGATTTTCTAAACTAAGGGGCACGATCAGAGATCATGCCCCCTTGTGTAATGGCTCCTGGGCTGTATTTAAGCCAGGGCCTCTCACCTTTGTAAATCATCATTCAAATATTAATAAAATATATATGTGGAAAGCATTATATGCTCTTCAAACAGATGTAGAGAGGCCGAGTTATGGGATTGGAAAACCATTAAAGTGCTTTTTGGACTCCTAGTTTGTCTAGTGATGCTATATGGGTGTGAATTGTGGGCTAGCAGCACTCCCGTCTCAAAATGGAGACAAATTGAGAAAATCCAAAAACGCTTGATCATGAGCAATTTCAAAATAAAAAGTTCGTTACTTTATGAGATAATGTTGAGTGAAACAAGAGCAACTTCCATTGAAGCAATTGCTATGGTGCGGCTCATAAGATACCTAAAAAGAATTGAACAAATGAGAGTAGGTAGATGGCCTAATGTTATCTTCAATGAAGGCATGAGTGAAAGAAAGAAACATGGATGAAACAAAAGTACACGTGGATGCAAAAATGGAGTATCTACCTCAATGCTTGTTCCACAAATAGCAAGGAGTTAAAGGATTTTGTTATGGAGAAGTTTCGTAAAAAGGTATGGGGAAAAGAGTTGGGTAGAAAGAAGAAATATTACATTGAGGAATTCAACCCTACGTGTGATTACAACGAAAAGAGTTCATTGGAGCTAGCATTTTGTGGAGGGCAAAGGTTTTTATTGCTCAATTAAGGACCAACTCACATCAACTTCGGTGTGAAACAGGACGGTGGAAAAGGCCTAAAGAAGCTTGGGAAGAACGGGTGTGTACATTTTGCACGTCTGGGGCTGTGGAATCGGAAAACCATTTCATTTTGGAATGTGATGCATTCAAAGACGTTAGAGAAAGTTATGAGAACATGTTAGCATCAGTTTCTTGGCATTGTCTTTTTAGCGAGGGGATTGTTAGAAGGTTGGGTCAGCTCATCATCAATTTGAATCGGGAAAGGACTGAATTGCAAAGAGCGAAAAACAGGGAACTAATGGTCTCATAGACTAATTTTAGTCTCGTGGACCTTAAAATATCATTTCATTTCATTTTGTGTATTTCTATCATTTGTTGAGCTACTACGCTCCATCTCACTGTTTTATTGAGTGTTCTGATTGCTGATCTGCAATTTACTCGGGTAGAATATCATTTTTAGATTGCAATAATCTAAATTAACTCCTAGATCCCCTCATCCAATAGAGATTTATGGGCACTGGTTTACTAATCTTATGATTGAGTGTTTTGATTTTGTAGGGAAGCCTCCTGTAGGATTTCAGGAGTTGGCCTAAAGAGTGGAGACTTGTGCCGAGGTGATAGTGGGCACTTGTCCTGCATGGTACTATTCTAGCATCTTGACCAATCTTTGCAAGATTGTTAATCTGTTCAGTAACAGGACCAACCCCAATAAAATAAGGTGAAATGAGTTCAAGAGCTGTGGCGCATGAAATGATTAAGCATAGGTTATCCCATGAAGGAAAACTCCATAAAGTGGAGGAGAACCTCTGAAGAAGCATAGCCTAGTCCAAGATGCAGCTGCGGCAAGGGGAGGATGGAGTTAGCCCTGCTTGTCATTTAAATCCATAGTGCAAACTGCAGATGTCACCATCCCAAGTGCCTGCCAGAAAATGTCCGGTGGTCAGCAGCCTGGGGTGGTGAGGCTGTCGGGAGTCATTTTTGGTGGCATCAACCTTCTTGGTGGTGGCTGTGCCTGAAGCTGTAGGACCACTCCTAACATCTGGGGCTGAAGAACTCACAATAGAGAAAGGCATCAAATCATTTGAGATATTGAGAGAGTTTTTCTTTTATTGCAGCTTGAAATGGTGATACCTGAAATTTATACATGCTGTATTGCTTGCATATATCCTTGTGGTTAAATTTGCCAGTTAATGCATGTATTAGGGTCATTGATTTATGTGATCATCCTCTTTCTTTTTTTTTGGGGTGGGGAGGGAGTGCAAGAAAATACGGCTTTTTATTATGGAGAAAAATAAATATTTACATAACAAGAGACATTACCTCATTGCAGTCAGTTCTACAATGAGGTCATATTAGGCATTATCGGATACATTCTGGGTGCTGTGGATGAATAGAAAATCCTTGGTTTTAACTTGAGTGCTTTGCTCATCAGAAAACAACTTTTGAAAGACACAGACAGTAACCATTCAGATGCAAACTTGTGGTGCAATGTTTAGAGAATACAAGACTGATGTTTGGATGCACTGCCAGAAACCAACATAGTGGCCAAGAAGTTGTCAGGCCCCAAGCAAAGTTGCCCACCCATGAATGTTACCTTGCAATCAAGAAGAAAGTTTTTGCTTTTGAAAAATTGATATTTACTTTTATAAGTTATGAATGCTTTTGGTGGGATCTTGGAACACTTTGAATTATTTTCGTATTGTCATTTTGAACATTGATCATTGCTGTCATGAACTCATCAAATATCTTGCTTTGTACTGTATGGTAGAAAGCATAAGTTAACTATGTGCTAAGATGCTTATCATGTTTCATGTTTTTGTGTTAGGATTTTGATAATTTCTCCTTGAGGGTTACCATATTGGAAGAATCTTTAGCATCTAATACTGAATGTTGCGGTGGTGGTACTGCTTCAAATGATGCCAATTGATATGAAACTACTTCCATAGCAGAGATCTGGTAATTGTGCTGCATATTTCATGAAATAGAAAGGCCGATATGTCATCTCTGACTAGCTGATAATAATCTGCATTAGCAATATGGAGCTTATTGAACAGAAGGTAAACCTAGTTTCATGTTCTGCTTTTTAGTTTTATATGTAAGTCATGGTTTTAAAGTCTTCCCTGATGGATTCTGGCTTTTTCAGTCCTAAGAAGTTTTTTTAAGCAATTTTAATAAATAAATGATGGATTCACTAGTATTTTGGTTGATTTTGACATTTGGTTTCTTCAATTTATTTTTGTCTTCTGTAGTGGGAAACAGTCAACAAACTCTTTAGGAATTTGGGAACTGCTTTTGAAGCAAAAAAGGGAAAGCACTCAAAATGTCCCAGATGTAAAGGATCAGGTCTGCTTATTGCCATAGGGCAATCATGCTGGGAACAGGGGCATGTGCCAAATGAACCTTGCTGGTTTTGTGAAGGGTATTATTCTAAATCCTTCCATTGATATACATGATAGCTTTATTCCGGTTCCTGCATACCATGGTTAACTTCTATTTTATATTATTCTTCATTAAATTCTGCATTAATTTCATTTACTGTAAACTCATACTCTTGTGAACAAGTGGAACGAACAAAGTTCGTTCTTCAAGTTAAATACTCTAGAAGACTTGGAATATAAAGATCTCCATTGAGATACAAGAATATATATTCAAATGTATGAATGAGGATGATGATACAATTGAGAGTGAGGGATCTGCTTATATACCAAGCAGGTGTCCCTTTATGAATAGTCATGTCTCCTTAGACATGTCTCTTTGTTTAACTAATTATTATTTATTTACATATTATTAGGTTTATTATTTATTATCTATATTTATTACTTTTACATAATTATATTCATAACATTGCCTTCCTCTTCAAAAAATTTTGTCCTCAAAGCTTGTTGATAAAAGGGGAATCTCTTCTCTGCTACGAATGTCTTCTTGTCTCGGGACAGTCATCTTTGTTGACACAAGTTGATATGATTTTTGGAGCAATATATAAAATTGTCACACAGAGGAAGGATCTAACCAGTGTTGCACCAATCCCTCTATGTACCTTGATGTTAGTGACATTGGTTGTCGAACTTCTCTATCATGACCCTCCTAAAAATGTACGTATCACTCAAACAAAATCTTGACTTGACTTGCTATGCTTGTTCTATCCTAAGTCACCGGATTCGTCCTAAACTCCCTGCGAATCCCGAATCCGGCGAATCTGACACGATTCGGTCCGGATTCGTGTCCAAATCACAGGACACGTCGTGTCCGTTTCGGACACGTCGTGTCCGAGGGCGTGTCGCGATTTTAGGACACGTGTCCAGTTTCCAGGACTCGCTAAGCTCAGTGCGGGAAAGAAAAGGGCGTGTTTGCTCATTAATATTTTCATTTGGCAAGTGATTTGTGCTGTTGCAGCAAGGAGTAGAGCATTTTGGCAGCTTCATGATCAAGTCTAGGCCCTAGTA
>APFE031064807.1:12346-26175 GCA_000404065.3 Pinus taeda
TAAAATTTGTGTAAGAAATATGATAATATCTAATTTTTAATATATATATATATATATTTTTAATAAAATAATATATAATGTGTCCTAACGTGTCCTGTTCCCGGGGGTCAGCGTGTCCAAATCCGACACCACGAATCTCGAATCCTACGTGTCCCGAATCCCCGTGTCAGGTGACTTAGGTTCTATCTTATGTTAATGCTTAGAGGGTGATATTAATGACAAAGATCCCTATACAGATACAGAGGTAATGACAAAGATACCTCTGGATATTAATGCTTAGAGGGTGATATTAATGACAAAGATTCTGATTTTCCAACAAGCCTAAAAATTAGACATTTATTGTGGTGGCAAGAGGCCCAAGCATAAGAAATAGATAATAGATTTACTTCTCTTTTCTAGTTTCTAGTAGCTTTTATAACTATTGACTCTTTCATATTTATTATGTTATCTTTTTAAACAATATATGACAATTTAAGTTTGAAGTTGGCAATTATAACTCATTAGTAATGAATTATGAATATGATGTTTCATGAAAGTTGAAAGTTGTTTCATTTCATTTCATTTTATAACATTTCATTTCATGTTAGATATTATTTGTTGTAATGGTTACACTTAGCTTACAAGTACAACTTTGGTGATCAATGATGATAAATGTTATATATTGAATTTTGAAAGCTTACAAGTTACACTTAGCTTACAAGTGTAATGGTTACACTTAGCTTACAAGTACAACTTTGGTGATCAATGATGATAAATGTTATATATTGAATTTTGAAAGCTTGAAACTTTAAGATTGATGAATCATGAGACTCAATATGTTGTATGTTACTAACTTGATGTGGTTGATGAGATATAACTTCTAGATGATTTGTTGTTATATGGAACTATGTTTTTTTAATCTAATTCATTATCCTACATGTTTGTTGACATTATATGTATCAAAATATAAAAAATAAAATAAATATATATATATTATATATTATATATGATATATATATAAAAAACACTCTGGGATTCGCTCCCAAACCGGGAGCTTCTGAAAATGCCGCTCCCGCTCCCCGCTTTCGCTCCTGCTCCCAAGTAAGACTGGATCTAACCATCCTAAATTAATCTTTTGTGAAATATTTTAATTACTAGAAACTTGTGATGAACTGTTATCACTGGACTCAGTTGTGCGCACTTCAGTATTTTTCAGAACATAAGTTTTATATTCTGAGTGATATTGATTTGTAGATTGAGTGAGATGTCTGTTCTTGTCATTAGGATGTAGATAAAGAGTTCCTTTGGTTTCCCTTGTCATTGTTGAAGTTTCTAAGTTTACTTAGTTTAGAAACCCTTCATGCACTTTTTCTGATTTATTCCTACCTACTTGTTATTTTTTCCAGTGTGGAAAAAGTCGGGAATAAATCCCGATTAAATCCCGATTTTTTTATTTTTTTGGCTGGCCGATTAAATTTTTATTTTTTTGGCTGGCCGTTTAATTTTGCCGACTTTTTCGAAAAACTCCCGACTTTAACGACTTTTTCAACTTTTGGACCCTTGCCGATTTAATCCCGACTTCGACTTTTTCCACATTGATTTTTTCTTTAACAAGTTATTTACAAAGTAAATACTGAAAATAAACACCAGTGCATTCTCAACATATTACAAATCAACAACTAAAAGAGACAAGAACAAACACACCACATGACACTATTATTTTTGGACCAATGTCTCCGGAAAAACCCAATGCGGGAAAACCAGTTAACTATCTAAGGGTTTTCTTATTAAGCAATATCAGAGTACAATCTGGTGTCGAAGCTGACCTACCCAACAAAGAATTCCGTTAGCAGCTATACCTCACAGTTTGAGAGAAATCTCCTGGCTGAAACCTCGAAAAATCCTTTCGGTAGCTCCTCAGCACAAAACTGCTCTGCAACCCCAGAGTCTGCCCAAACTGGACTGCGTCAGCCCCTCTCTGTCTCACGCTAGCCTTGCATTAGCCTTTCTAGGCCTGCGTCAGCCCCAGGCGGCCCTGCTTCAGCTCCGGGAGCCTCTGTGACAGTTGCGCTTGCCCCTCTGGTGCTCTGCGCAACACTTGGTTGTCTCTGCGTGGCCTTGCATGAGCCCTTGCTGGCTCTTCGTCACCCTCCTTGGTTATTGCGCTGCTCTCCCGACACAATCTCTGCCTTCTCTGTTTCTTTGTACTCAGTGCCCCTCAGCTGCTTTCTCGATCACAGATTCTATCTCTCTTAGCAAACCTCGCTCTAGAGAATAGAATGACTGATCATCAGGTGTATTCTCCAAGTGACCCTCAAGCCTCCTCTTATAGTTTTCCTGTTGACATCTCAACGGTCGAGATTAAGTCCCTAATCAATGGCTAAGATTAGATCTGACTTGATCCATGTTTTTTGGACCACACTAACACACATTCATATTAATACACATTAATATTTTATTTTCCCTAAGTTTAGACTTAGGGACTCCATTAAAAATATTAATTATTTTAATATCTCTTGATCTGTTTAGAATCTGCCCAAACCCTTTCTGGGTATTGGAGATCTCATATGCCCCAACCTCTCCACCAAATTTTGTGGCTAGAGCACATCCGATGCTACCCCAAATCAACACTCCCTCTTAGCGATGACTGCGCTCTAGCAATATTCCTTACTGAGTATTACTTTGATCATCCGACATCGGTACCTGTGTTGATGCTAGGCCTTCTTGCCCAACATCCTCTGCACTGTTGCCTCCTATACTACTGCCCATGGTTCTGCCACTGCCACTGCTGCATCTCTACGACAACTCCCTCTGCATCCGTGCTGTTGCTGGTCCTTTCTCCCAGCACTGCATCCGCATTGCACCTCCTCTCATCATGCTGCCTACTGCTGCACTGCAATTCAGTTATTGAGAAGTACGTAACTGATCTACCTACTGACCTCCCTATTGGGCTAGAGACACCCACTGATGCTGAAGCTCCCTCTGCCGTTGACAAGTGCTCCCTCCCTGACCTCTACGTTGCTGCAACAACTCCTTGCATCTCACACCCTTGCACACCTTTCTGTGCCTTCTTGCACTGGTGCAACACTCCTGTGCCTCTCGCACTGTTGCACCTTGCTAGCTCTGCGCTGTCGCGGGACTTCTGCACTGTAGCTCTCTCTGCCGCTCCATCCGCATCTGTCTCTACCCACTCAGCCAGTCCTGCTACTCCTTGTCGGGGCTCCCATAGCAAGGTCTAATCCAAGAGGCTAGGTACCTCAAGGATTCTGCCCCTCATCGTTTGTAGTCTGCCTGACTACAACTCAATATCTCCCCACTTCCGCTCAAGTGGTGCATGTGCACTAATGGCACAATCATCATCTATCAAAACTTCTTCTCTGCCCGTGCTGGCACTGCCTTAGTCTCAGAAGGCTCTCCCTTATTCTTCTTCCTTGGGCACTAGGTCGCATAATGACCCATCTCCCCATAGTGGAAGCACTTGATCTTGGAGAGATCTTTCCTCTTCCGCTTCTCTTGCTTTCCCTCAGATGCATGGGCCACATCCTCCTCCTCCTCCTTGACCTTGATCCCTTTGCTGCTGCTACCTGTCTTCGACTGCCATCTGATCTCTTCCCGGCGAAGAGCTGCCCACATCTCTTCCCAAGAGTTGCCCACATCTCGTCCCAAGGTAGGAGAGCCCCTCTGCCCAGGATACTCTGGACAAACACTTCCCAATCTTCTGAGACAACATTCAGGGCTGTCCTCACCATAAGCTCCTGATCCGGTGTCGCTCCTATAGTAGTCAACTGGTCTCGGATCTCATTCAGTCCTCTGAGGAAGGTGTCAATCGATTGACCCTTCTTCATCTGGTTCTCGAGCAACATTCTTCTTTGCACAGAAGTATGCTATTACAGGTTCTTGAGAGCCTCCCACATCTCAACTGTCGTTTCCTTCTCGACTATATGTGGTACCACATGATCCTTGACTTCGTCAAGGATAATGCACTTGGCCCTCGCCATTGCCTCTTCATACTTGTCGTTATCATTGGGGTCGACTGGGATAGCTATAACCTTCAAGGCAAAGTTTTTGACACGATTCCTGTCAAGCCCTGATAAGATTCTGGCCTTCCAGACTGCAAAGTTTGATGCTTCGTCTAGTCTATCATGGTCTCTTACCCCGTGAAGTGCCATGACACTCCTCTACTTCCCTCCTGGAAGTTCTCTGTTCAACTCCTCTGAGTCTCTACTTCCCGTTTGGAAGTTCTCTTCTGGATTCCCTCTGAGCCCTGATTTCCCTCCTGGAAATCCTTCTGCTGCTTGTCGAGATGCCCCTTACTCTGATCATCTTGTGCAACTGCACTGCTGATCCAGGTTCCTTGGCTAGAAACCTTTGGTAACAACTCTAAGGGCCCTGCTTTGTCAGGTACTGTTCTGACTACAGTACCTCACTAGCTCCACTCTACAATATTTCTGCAGCCTTCTAGACTCCAGCCACTACCTCTCTGTGAACTGCGTCAACCCCTCTCTGCCTCACGCTAGCTCTGCGTCACCCTAGATGGGTTTGCGTCAACCCTGGGATGCCCTGCATTAGCCCTCTGGCCGTCTGCATTAGCAACATTGGCCTCTCTGAGGCTCTGCGCAACTCCCGACTTCTTCTGCGTGGCTCTAGTTGGCTCTGCGTCGCACTTCTTGGCTTCTGCTTTGATAGGAACAACCTTTGTGACTTCAGGACAACTGTTTTCTGCTGCTAGTGCTCCGCTCGGCTGATGTCTCTTAGTCCTCCTGTGATCTGCAATCACGCTCTGTTACCAAGTTGAAGTTTCTAAGGTTACTTAGTTTAGAAACCCTTCATGCACTTTTTCTGATTTATTCCCACCTACTTGTTATTTTTTCTTTAACAAGTTATTTACAAAGTAAATACTGAAAATAAAGACCAGTGCATTATCAACATATTACAAATCAACAACTAAAAGAGACAAAAACAAACACACCACATGACACCATTATTTTTGGACCAATGTCCCTGGAAAAACCCAATGCGGGAAAACTGGTGCAGCTATCTGAGGGTTTTCTTATCAAGCAATATCAAAGTACAATCTGGATGCCGAAACTGGCCTACCCAACAGAGAATTTCCTTAACAGCTATACCTCACAGTTTGAGAGAAATCTCCTTGCTGAAACCCTGGAAAATCCTTCTGGTAGCTCTTCAGCACAAAACTGCTCTGCAACCCTAACGTTTGCCCAAACTGGATTGCGTCAGCCCCTCTCTGTCTCACGCTTGCCCTACGTCAGCGTTTCTAGGCCTGCATCAGCCCCAGGAGGCCCTGCTTCATCTTTGGGAGCCTTTGCATCAACTGCGCTAGCCCCTCTGTTGCTTTGCGCAACACTTGGCTGCCTTTGCGTGGCTCTGTGTGAGCCCATGTTGGCTCTGCGTCACCCTCCTTGGCTGTTGCGCTGCTCTCTAGGCACAATCTCTGCCTTCTTTGTACTCAATGCCCCTCAGCTGCTCTCCCGATCACTGATTCTATCTCTCTTAGCAAAGCCTGCTCTAGAGAATAGAATGACTGATCATCTGGTGTATTCTCCAAGTGACCCTCAAGCCTTCTCTTATACTTTTCCTATTGACATATCAACGACCGAGATTAAGTCCCTAATCTATGGCTAAGATTAGATCTGGCTTGATCCATGTCTTTTGGACCATTCTAACACAGATTCATATTAATACACATTAATATTTTATTTTCCCTAAGTTTAGACTTAGGGACTCCATTAAAAATATTAATTATTTTAATATCTCCTAATTTGTTTAGAATTTGCCCAAACCCTTTCGGGGTATTGAAGATCTCCTATGCTCCAACCTCTCCACCAAATTTCGTGGCTAGAGCACATCCGATGCTACCCCAAACCAACACTCCCTCTTTGCGAGGATTGTGCTCTAGCAATACTCCTCATTGAGTATTACTCTGATCATCCGACATCGGTACCTGTGCTGATGCTAGGCCTTCCTGCCCAACATCCTCTGCACTGTTGTATCCTGTATTTCTGCCCATGGTTCTGCCACTGCCACTGTTGCATCTGTACGACAACTCCCTCTGCATCCGTGCTGCTGCTGGTCCTTTCTCCCAGCACTGCATCGGCACTGCACCTCCTCTCATCATGTTGCATCGTGCTGACAAGTGCTCCCTCTCTGACGTCTACGCTGCCGCAACAACTCCCTGCATCTCACACCATTGCACACCTCTCTGTGCCATCCTGCACTGGTGCAACACTCCTGTGCCTCTCGCACTGTTGCAGCTTGCTAGCTTCGCGCTCTCTCAAGACTCCTGCACTGTAGCTCTCTCTGCCGCTCCATTCGCATCCATCTCTACCTGACTCAGCTAGTCCTACTACTCTTCAGGGCTCCCGTAGCAAGGTCTAATCTAAGAGGCTGGGTACTTCGAGGATTTTGCCCGTCATCGCCTGTAGTCCGCCCGACTACAACTTGATGTCTCCCCACTTCCGCTCAAGTGGTGCGTGTGCACTCATGGCACAGTCATCGTCTGTCAAAATTTCCTTCTCTGCCCGTGCTGGCGCTACCTTAGTCTCAAAAGACTCTCCCTGACTCTTCTTCCTTGGACACTGGGTCGCATAATGACCTAGCTCCCCACAGTGGAAGCACTTGATCTTGGAGAGATCTTTCTTCTTTTGCTTTTCCTGCTTTCCTTCAGATGCTAGGGCCACATCTTCCTCCTCCTGCTTGACTTTGATCCCCTTGTTGCTGCTACCTGTCTTCGACTGCCATCTGATCTCTTCCTGGCGAAGAGCTGCCCACATCTCGTCCCAAGGTGGAAGTGTCCCTCTGCTTAGTATACTTTGGACAAATACTTCCTAGTCTTCTGAGACAACATTCAGGGCTGTCCTCACCATCAACTCTTGATCCGCTATCACCCCTATAACAGTCAACTGGTCTTGGATCTCATTTAGTCCTCCGAGGAAGGTGTCAATTGATTGCCCCTTTTTCATCTGATACGACCTCATCTAATTCTCAAGCAACATTCTTCTCTGCAGAAAAGTATGCTGGTACAACTTCTTGAGAGCCTCCCACATCTCAAATGTCATTTCCTTCTCGGCTGTGTGTGGTACTACATGATCCTTGACCTTGTTAAGGATAATGCTCTTGGCCCTTGCATCGCCTCCTCGTACCGTCATTATCATTGGGGTCGACTGGGACAACTATTACCTTCAAGGCGAAGTTCTTGACACGATTCTTGTCAAGTACGGATAAGAGTTTGGCCTTCCAGACTACAAAGTTCGATGCTTTGTCTAGTCTATCGTGGTCTCTTACTTCATGTAGTGCCATGATGCTCCTCTACTTCCCTCCTGGAAGTTCTCTATTCGACTCCTTTGAGTCTCTACTTCCTATTTGGAAGTTCTTTTCTGGTCTCCCTTTGAGTCTTGATTTCCCTCTTGGAAATCCTTATGCCGCTTGTCGAGATGCCCTTTACTCTGATCGTCTTGTGCAACTGCACCACTGATCCAGGTTCTTCGGCTAGAAGCCCTCGGTAGCAACTCCTCTAACCCTGCTTTGTCAGGTACTGTAGTCACCAACTCCACTCTGCAATATGCAGCCTTCTAAACCCCAGCAACTGCCTATCTGTGGATTGCGTCAGCCCCTCTCTGCATCACGCTGGCCCTGCGTCACCCTGAATGGGTCTGCATCAGCCTTGGGAAGCCCTGCGTCAACCCTCTGGCCCTCTGTGTCGGCAACGCTGGCCTCTATGAGGCTCTGCGCAGCTCCCGACTGCCTCTGTGTGGCCCTGCGTGAGCCTTGGCTAGCTCTGCGTCACTCCTCTTGGCTGCTGCGCTGCTAGAAACAACTTCTGTCACCTTGGGACCACTGTTTTCTGCTGCTATTGCTCCGCTCGGCTGATGTCTTTTAGTCCTCTTGTGATCTGCAATCACTCTCTAATACCATGTTGAAGTTTCTAAGTTTACTTAGTTAGAAACCCTCTATGCACTTTATTTGATTTATTCCTACCTACTTGTTATTTTCCTTAACAAGTTATTTACAACGTAAATACTGAAAATAAACACTAGTAAATGCTCAACATATTACATATCAGCAAATAAAAAGAAATAGAAACAAACACACCATATGACACCATTATTTTTGGACTAATGTCCCCTGAAAAACCCAATGTGGGAAAACCGTTGCAACTATCTGAGGGTTTTCTTATGAAGCAATATCAGAGTACAATCTGGTTGCCGAAACTAGCCTACCCAACAGAGAATTTCCTTGGCAGTAATACCTCTCAGTTTCTGACAAATCTACTGGCTGAAACCTCGGATAATCCTTCTGGCATCTACTCAGCACCAATCTTCCCCAGAAACCCCAACGTCTGCCCAATCTGGACTACGTCAACCTCTCCTTGCCCAACGCTGGCCCTGTGTCAGCCCCAGGAGGCCCTCCGTCAGCACTCTGACCCTTTGCGTCAGCTACGCTGGCCTCTCTGGTGCTATGCGCAACACTTAGCTTGCCTTTGCGTGGCCCTGCGTGAGCACTGGTTGCTCTTGCGTCACTTTCTCGGGCTGCTCTGCTGCTCTCCCGACACTATCTCTGCCTCTCTGTCTCTTTGTATTGAATGCCCCTCAACTGCTCTCTGGATCACTAATTCTATCTCTCTTAGCAAACCCCGCTCTAGAGTATAGAATGACTGATCACTTTGGTGTATTCTCGAAGTGACCCTCAAGCCTCCTCTTATACTTTTCCTATTGACATATCAATAACCAAGATTAATTCCATATTCAACGACTAAGATTAGATCTGGCTTGATCCTTGTCTTTTGGACCATTCTAAAACAGATTCATATTAATACACATTAATATTTTATTTTCCTTAAGTTTAGACTTAGGGATTCCATTAAAAATATTAATTATTTTAATATTTCCTGATCTGTTTAAGGTCCACCCAAAACCTTTTTGGATATTGGAGATCTCATGTGCCCCAACCTCTCTACCAAATTTTGTGGCTAGAGCACATTCGATGCTACCCCAAATCAACACGCTTATGTTGGATTGGATCTTTGCATAGTTGAATGGCATTTTGATTATTAAACCAAAATGTAGTTAGATGTTGCTGCTGAAAACCAAACTCTAATAGGATCTAACGAAGCCACAGGGCTTCCTTACTAGCTTCAACGATGCCACGATACTTTGCTTCTGCTGAAGAAAGAGAAATGACACTTTGTTTCTTGCAAGCCCATGTAATAGGTCCAGAACCAAGAGTAAAGATATAACCTGCAGTAGACTTTCCATCATCATGGTCACCAGCCCAATCAGAATCAGTGAAACCAACCAATAGAGGAGATGCTTATGCACTGTAATGAATCTCAAACTGAACTATACCTTGAACATAACGAAGTATTCTTTGAGCTACTTTCTAATGACTTTCATGTGGGTTTTGCATAAACCGAGCAACAAGGCCAACAACAAAGGAAAGGTCAGGACGTATATGGGTCGGATATAAAAGTTTTCCAACAAGCTGACGGTATAAGGTGGCATCATCTTCAGGGCAAGTACAAGTGATTGAAAGTTTGACTCTAGGTTGAAAGGGAGACGGGGCTGGCTTACAGTCTTCCATGTGAAAGTGGCGTAGAATATCACAGGCATACTTGGACTGGGAAAGGGAAATACCTTCTTTGAATTGCAAGACTTGAAGACCAAGAAAATATTGCAAGTGTCTTAAGTCTGTCATTTCAAACTGTTCTTTAAGGCTAGACTTCACATGGTTTATAAGGTTGGGATCACTACCAATAAGGATAAGATCATCAACATAAATAACAAGAATGATAAGAGACTTACCCACTTTCTTGGTGTAGACAGTATTGTCAGAATGAAACCTAGAAAAGCTAATATCTAAAAGAAAGCTATCCATTTTGGCATACCAAGCCCGAGGGGCTTGCTTGAGACCATAAAGGGATTTCTTAAGCTGACATACAAGGTTGGAGTCTGTTTATATAAATCCAGGAGGTTGTTCTTTATATTTACTTTTCTTGTTACAGAGCCTTTTCGATTGTTCACAATAGTGGGAGAAAATCTCTTGGGAGTTATATGTGGCCATTAGTTTTCTGCAAGAGCTTTCATATTCCACCATCCACTCTTGTAATGTTTGAGGGTTCTCAGGGTTGAGATCTTCCTCATTATCCTTATAGGACATGCTTTCCAATTCATGAGTCTCTCCTTTGGCACCACCATTAAAGTATGCATCAATAAGAGGCACTTCCTCAAACATAAAACCTTATTCAATAACTTCCTCCTCTCGAAGGGCCATATCTTTTGGGATATGTCTTCATGAGATTAAACTCGACTCTTAATTGATCCTTTATTGAAATGTTGCACCAACATTGATTAACCCAAACGACATTCGCTTGAATGCGAACGTGCCCCACTTCGTGCGGATGGTGGTTTTAAGTCTACCAGGCTCTGAAACCAGAACCTGTTTGTATCTTGAGTAACTGTCTAGCAAAGAAAACATTTATGACCCCAATAATATTTGTAGTATTTGTTCCATGGACAACACGGGGTAGTTGTCCTTGTCCGAGGCGTGATTGAGATTTCGGAAATTGACACACAAGCGAATTTCCTCTGACTTCTTTCTTACTGAGACCAAATTTGACACCCAAGTTGAGTGCCGCACTCTGTATATGATCCTGGCATCCAACAATTTCCTTAACTCTTTCTGAATAAGAGGTTCAAGCGTTGCATGTACTTTTCTCAATTTTTGTTGGAATGGCTCGACCCCTTCTTTTATTGGTATCACAAGTTGGATGATTCGCATGTCTTAAGTTTTAAGCTCATTATACGTCAACGCAAACACATCTCGATACTGCTTGAATAGGCAAATAAAGTCTTGCCACTCTTGTGGTGTACAACAAGTATGAAAATTGACGTACTTCGGGTCCTTTTCTATTCCAATGTTAATCTGCTTGTGCAACAATGTGGAACTGCGGGTTTTAGCATTAACAGGTTCCCAGAAGCGATTTTGCAGGTCATATAGCTTCTCCAATGATACCACACCTTTTGGGATGAGATTTCCTTTACTTGTAGTCGCTGCATCATGCAATGCCTTCTCGTGCTTGTCCTCATCGATCGCTACCTCTTTGAACACATCAGTGTTCGCCATGAAGCACAATATTTGCGGGTCATCATTAAAAATGTGTAAATTGGTGATATTATCAGGGATGGATGGCTTATAAAGAATTTCAACGGAAAAACCGTCCCTCAACGGTGACAATATAGCGGTGGCATTTGCTAATGCATACACAGTTACGTTACACATTCTTGGAACATAAATGATATTAAAAGCTTAGAAATGTGAAATCAGATGCCATACCTCTTGTTGATAACTTTTAAGATGAGGTGACACAATGTATGGTATCACGTACTTGTCAAACCACAATTTTTGAGTCACCTATTTCTTTTAGGAACACAATGTTAAGGCTAATGGCTCTTTGCAAGTCCAAGATGAGCGCTTCATATTCTGCAGTGTTGTTTGTGCACTCAAATTCCAAGCGGCTAGAGATCAAATGTTTTCTCTTCAGCGGGTCTATTAAAATGCAACCAGCTCCAGAGCCCTCTTATGTTGAGATTTTCTGTTTTAAATAAAATAGGCAAAAATCTCAGTAGGTGACAACAATAGGAATTTGTTGCTAGATTAGCTCCAGGTTCTTGGGAGGGAGTTAATGCATCCTAAATTTGATGTGAGAGGATTTATGAGGCAGTTAGATTCTCCTTGCTATAAAACAGGGATCCATACGGATTGTTTTTTGGTGTGAGAGTTTGTGAGGATTTGATTAATTATGTAATCTCCTGTTTGATTAATAAAGATTGCCGATGTCTATGTTTGGTGGACACAGCCCAGATTGGTTGGGTGAACCACGTTAAATTGCTGTGTTTCCTGTGCATGATTTTATTTGCTGAGTATATGTTTGAATCTGCTGTGCATCTTATCTCTAACAAGTGGTATCAAAGTAATGTTGGAGTGCTGGCGCTGTTGATTGGTGTGCGTGGAGTCCTGGAGTTTGCGTGCTGGTGCGTTGGAGGTTTTGCATGCTGGTGTTGCATGGAGGTGGAGCGCAGTTGAGCACTGGCCGTGCTGTTAACTGCTGTCCAACAGAACTGTAATGCGTGGAGGTGCTGGTGCCTGTAAGGCGTGGAGGTATTCCGCTGGAGCGCTGGTGCTGGGCAAGCCATATCGGTTCAATTCATTGCTGGTGCGTGGACCTGCATAAAGGTTTCTGGCGTATGACAATTGCTCACCGGTATGAGCATCAAATATATATGCCACAAAGAGTCTGTGTATAGATTGCTGGCGTAGCAATGTGCTGGAGCTTAGAGTCTGCGTATAGATTGCTGGCATAGCAACGTGCGTGGAGGTATTACATCGGAGCGTATGGTATTGCTACGTGCGTAGTATTGCTGGAGTGCTGCGTGGAGTGTATGGTATTGCTGCATGCGTAGTATTGCTGGAGTGCTGCGTGGAGCGTATGGTATTGTTTCCCCTTTCCCTTGGCCGCGCGTCTCGCATCGATCTTCTTTTTAAATGGTAGCCACTATTCTCATATCGCAGTAACTATAAATAAAATCTTCCAAGTTTATTTGACAGAAGCATAGAATCTCTCGATGCTGTGATGTTTGAGTTGATAGAATAAAGCAATTTGCCGTGCATTTCACCAACTAGAATATATTTTTTGGGTTGGGTTTATGACAAGAGCCGACAGGGTATTGCCGCCTGGTTGGCCCATATAATCCATTGGATCTACCATAGCCAATTAAATCAGATTGTTTCCCTCATTTAGAACTTTACTTTGAGAAATGTGGATATTGTTACCCATATAAATGGACATTCAAAGGCAAGTGAAATATCAAGCATAGGCAGTTTTTTTTTTTTTTTAATTGCTGGTATTTAACAGTTAGATTTAGAGATTATTGTGTTTTGGTTGATACAAGATGGCGAAAACTCAGAGTGCCCGGTTTGAAATTGAGAAGTTTAATGGCAAAAATAATTTCGAGATCTGGAAGGTGAAGATGCATGACCTGCTTGTCCAACAAGGCGTGGCAAAGGCATTGATGGGTAAAATCAAACAACCTTACAACATCACAGATGATGAGTGGGACGAGATGGATGAAAGAGCAGTTAATGCTATTCGACTGTGTCCAGCGGATGATGTCCTGTTTAATATCGTGTCGGAGACAACAACTGCTGGTTTGTGGACAAAACTGGAGAAACTGTACATGACCAAATCCTTAACCAATAGAATTCTCCTGAAGTGACAGTTGTATAGTTTGCGAATGAAGGAAGGTACATCGATTGCTGATCATTTAAATGCTTTTAATACTCTTCTTGTGCAATTACAAAGTATAGAAGTAAAAATTCCATCCGAGGATAAAGCTATTACTTTATTGTGCTCGTTGCCCGATTCATGGGATCATTTTGTTACTTCTATAAGTCTTAGTTCATCAGAAACTATTGAGTTTGATGATGTAGTTGCATCTTTATTATCGGACAAGGAGGAAGTCGCATTCTGAAGCCTCTACATCAGAAGCTATGATGGTTAGAGGTCGTTCGAGAGAAAGACGCCCCAGGAAGCCGAGGGATTCACGTTCAAAGTCGAAAGGGAAGAAGAGTAAGCTAAAGTGTTGTTTTTGTGGCAAATCAGGGCATTTAAAGAAGGACTGCTGGAAGCGACATCAACAAACTTCAAAAGCAGATTCTTCGACAGAGAAGGAGGAGGCAAATGTGACAGATACAGGTTCGACATCTGGTTCAGGTATAAGTGATGAAGTATTATCAGTTAATGTGTCAAATCATGGTCAACATTGGTTGTTAGATTC
>APFE031064807.1:46595-73861 GCA_000404065.3 Pinus taeda
GGAGCGCGCTCCGGGAGCGGGTTCGAAGGGGGGGGGGGCGCTCCCCCGCATCACTGATCTGAACACATGAACAAAGCATTTCCCTCTGTGCGACAACTTACGACAAGTTACAACAAGTGTGACACTAAAGATGTACTTTGTGACGACCGTGACGACACTTTGACAATGCTCAAAACATTGGAAATGAGTGCGACGGGTACTTACAAGGTTAGAACAACTCATTTGCATAAAGATGACCTCTTAGAACCAATAGAATGAGCTTATACACGATCCGACAACCAACATGCTAAACGACGACACTTTGCCCATCTTGCAAAGGGGAACACAAGACTCGAAGAAAATAAATAAAATGAGTTTCAAAGTTTGGAACAACAACCAACAAGATCAATGAAGGCTCCAAAATTGGGTATAGGCCAAAATTTTGGAGGGAGTTGTAGTAGCTACAATAGGTCTGCTATATGAATTTGTCATATTGTTGAAAGAGATATTGCGGCCCTAGATATAATGACATTGATATTTTGTCTAAGCTACTGATGTGATTTAAGGTTTGTAACAAAGCTTGGGCAAGAAGTTGAAATATAGAAGTATAGTCTCTTGCTGATTATGTACCTAACTAAGTCTAGGAATTTGACGCATAAAGATTAATGCTTCCATTATTGTATGATGTGTTTAACGTCATTCTTCTATAGATTTGGTTGTACTTGCTATCTAAGTCGTGCAGGTACATAATCTTCAAGATGGTGAAGATGTTCGTAAGTAAAGTTGATATGATAAGCATGATGAAGAAAGCTATATGAATGATGATAGTCCTAATGGCTTTGATAAGTAGGATGGAAGCCATGAAAGATTCTCCAATACAGAGAAAATTTGAGCACCTTAAGTTAAGAGGGAGCCTGGATAAAAGAAATCTCCCTAGTTAAGAGGGAGGGCATATCGTAGTCATGATGGATACCTTGAAAGAAGAAATTGGAGAATGCATTTTGAGGTGCTAATGAAAGAAGTAAAGCTACTTTCGATTACTACATGTGAAGTAGGAAAGGACGCTGAATGATTAAGGAAACGTTTGTCAAGTTTTTGTTTGGGAAACCTCAAAGTCCTATTGTGATGAATTATGAGGCAACATCAAGAAGTTGGAAGACCCCAAAGGTTTGTGTTTACTCATGAGTACTTGAAAGGTTGTTACTATATTGGGGTTGTGATTGTTGAGGTAAATCTCTCGAAGTTTTTGAAAAGGCATGCTTAATTTTAGAGAGATTTGATGTGTTGAGGCTTTGTGTGTGAGACACATTGCCTGAGAGGACATTAGACCAACACTATGTGTTGATGTCTAGATCCCGAAGTAGGGAGGGTGGCGTTGGTCACAAAGTTTTGACGTCGGATACGCATCTGGATCCTTGGGTTTATGGTTAGCAAGTAAGCCTGATGGTAGCTAGATTGGCTGAAAGCTTTGGTCCATCTTAGTCCCACCCGAATAGATTGCCCTGATTAGGAATCTAGTCCGTGGCACCATGAGTGCCTAAGCTGTTTGAGGACCTTGGATAGATTGCCTTGGTCAGGAATCTAGTCCATGGCATTGCAGCGCCTAAACTCTTCATAGATCATGTGTTTTTGAGATCTTCCATGTACCTCTATAGATATATGTAAGTATGAATACCAACCTAGTTAAGAGGGAGTGTTGAAGAATGTAACCAGATTCGGTCTTCATATTTGTACTTGAGTCATAATGAAATATATTTATCAAAAGAAAGAAAAATAAATTTTATTATTAATTAAATTGACTTGTTAAAGCATGGGTTTCATGCTTGGGTCAATTGTCATAGGTCAAGCCTCCATTGAAGGCTTTTAGGATTTTTATGTAAGTCAAAGTCAAATTTATTTTGTTAAGACTCCTCCATCAAGTCACCTTGCAAGGTCGGCCTCCAAATTAATATTCTACAAGTCGGCTTCTCAAACAAACTCATGTCGGCTCATTTTCAGTGAGAAACAACTATAAATAGGTGTATAGACTTCACTCAATAGAGACGCAAGATACAAGTTTGGAAAATCTCAGTGAAGAAGTTCGTTTGATTACAGTGAAGGTTAATTCTATGGTGTAGGAGGTCGAAGTGTCAGTGTAGGCTGAAACATTCTTAGACTACCACAGAAATGAAGTATAAGACTCTTACCACGGACTGAAATTCTGGGCTACTGCAATACCGAAGTTTTGACACTATGACTGTATCATCATAGGATCGAAGTACAAGTCTGTTATAAGCTCATTATAGCACCGAAGTCAGAGTAAGCTACCTCAAGATTGAAGCATGGTAAGGATGTCACAAACCCGAAGTAGAAGAAGGCTGCCACAGATCGAAGTATAGTAAGGATGTCATAGAACCAAAGTATAATAAGGCTGCCACAAATCGAAGTATGGTGAGGATGTCATAGGACCAAATTATGAGAAGGCTGCCACAAGGCTTACAACTAGGCTTATGTAAGCATGTGAAAAATGCCATAGGATCGAATCATGAGAAGGCTTATATACCGAAGATTGTCAAGAATTGCAGGACTGTGTTTGCAAAGTATTGAAGAACGAAACACTGAATACAAAACTCAAAATTGAAGCATGATCTAATAAGGTTGACTTGATGGATGGAAGAAGTCTTTGGTCTAGGTTATGAGGGTCTTGGTCATCTCAATTTTGTTTTTGAATCTACTGAAGGAAGAATTCTTGATTGGTTTTCCCATACGTAGGGTTTTGCCCTGGTTGCGTGCCTACATCTCGTGTCCTCCTCTGTTTATTGATTGGCATTAGTCTTGATGATAAGAACAAGATAAATTGAAAGAAGAAAACTAATAATGAAACATCACAAGATAATGTATTTATAAGAGAAATCAATTAAATTGCCACTCTATTGGGTTTCTCAACATGGATGACAAGGGGCACTTGATATTGACAACGAAGGCTATTTTGGAGAACAGGGAAAGGAGGTTGAGAAGCAGGGTCATCAAAAAGTACTTGATCAAATGGAAAGATTTGTCGGTTGAGGACGCTACTTGGGAGGGTGAGCAGATCTTACAACACTCTGCATCGCAGTTGCTTGAGGACAAGCAACCTCTGGGAGGGGAGGATGATAATGTCCTTTCTCATTAAATTTGCTGATGGAGTTCCACAATTTTGCAATTTTGAAATTAATACAATTTTGGTGACCAAACTTAGGAGAAGTGGGTAGAAATTAAAGCTTGGTGGGTTGTGAGGGCCACCCCTCAAGGAAATACACATTCTTGGAGGAAAAATTCAAACTTGTGGAGAAGGGGGACAAGGAGGGAGGTCAAATTAGTGGAATGAGGGACCCACACGGGAAAAGTGAGGCAACTATTCTAAATAGGAGATGGGGTGCAGCATTTGGGGCCTTTTAACAATTTAATTCTGAAATGCTAGAGTTGTTCAGCCTTGCCTACACAGTTCTGCTTAGCACAAGAGATTTTCAGGCGGAGATCTCAGCTCTTGCTTCTGTGGACCTAGAGTGCTACCCTAGGGGAGTTTTCCTAGCACTTCAGCGAGATTTTGGAGCAGGGGTGAGTGTTTTGCGCCCAGTAATGCAAGTTCCAAGATGCAGAAGGGAAGTCGAACCACTTGGGGAAGTCATCTGGGGGGAAGAATAAATTCCGGGAAATTCGTGGTTGGTTTGGAGGGCAGATTGTTGAAGATTTGTGGTGGTTTGCAGCCCGGAGAGGGGCAATATTGGTGAGGGAATTTTGGTCTCCTAGGGTCTGCGCAAGTCGCAGGGCTTGGAGCAAGGGGATTTTGGCTGGAGAAGGGGCAGGAATTGAGGAGGAAATTTGGGAGGAGAATTTCCAGGAGTTGGGTAGATTTTTGGGGTGCCATTTGGAGGGGATTGACAGCTGATTTCCAGGAGTGCGTGTTGCCTGTCTCACTGGGCAATTTGTACCATTTTGTGGGTTTGTTGGTGTCTGTGAGTTGGGCCAATCCCTTTCTGGGTTTGGTGGAGTATTTTTTGGGGGAGGCTACAACTGCATTTTCAGCCAATTCCAGGTGCTACAGTGGGAGATTCACACCATTTTCAGGTAGCAGCAACTGCCAATTTCTGGGTCAGCGCAGAAGCCATTCGGGGTCGAAGTTTCCTGCTCATTGGGGGCATCTCTCTCACCTGGGTTTGCTTCAGCTTGCTTATGCAAGCCCAGGTGCACTTATTCCTTGCTATTTGTACTCCATGCAGTTCACAATTTTAATAAAATGGCTCAGCTGCTGTTCTAAAATTTGTGTTGTGTGTTTGTGATGTGTATTGTTTACAATTTCTCTGCTATTGTCTAGTGCATGCTTCTGTTATACGCTGAATAATTCCATTAGGAATAAATAGGGCAATCTTATGAACTTATATGTGGTCAGGCCACACAATGTTTTATTAACCAAGAAAGATCAAATAACTAGTTATAAGTTGTATGTTGATGTGGTGGAGTCAGGTTCACGTATGGATGCTACTCATGAATTGATTTTATATGTCTGTCCGGCCTATCTGAAAGATTTTTGTTAATATTTTGTAAGATTATACGTGATAATTTTATTCTTGTCCAACAAGTGACCTAAAAGATTGGTCAATGGGACTAAAATGTACAATTTGGAAACTTCACTGCCTGTTACATCAGAAGCAAGTCTTGGCTGTGGTTCTTAATGCTTGATGGACTTATGTCAAGGATACGTGGATTCACAGGCATCATAGTGTTTGATCTATTCACTTGTCCTACAACCTGTGGGTCTTGGCATGGTGAGTTATTTATCGGGGTTGCCATCTAAGGCTAAGGGTGGGTTAACGGATGGACTTTGTCTAGTGTGCAGTAAACTGCACATACTGAAGTACATATTGTGGAACTGCCATATTGCCAAGGACTGCTGGCAACACATACAGGAAATGTGCATTTGGGAGCTGCGATCTTTGGTGACTCCAAGTCTAGTACTCTCTCCCTTCACAGGTGTTGGAACTGCCTAAGAGTTTCTGCATTGTTTGCTACCTCAAAGTTAAGGTGCAACTTTGCAAGTATGCTTTTGGTAATTGTGTCAGTTCAATTCATTTTTACTGTTGTAGCTGGAGGGAAGAGTTATGCATACAATTGTTGGCTAAAGGATTTTTTCTTAAAGATGCTAAAGAAATAGATGCACCATCATACGCTGATTTTATTTCTGCTTTAGTAGTACAGAGGAAGAGGATATAGTTACCATTGTATATACCCTTCCATTTTTACTTTTCCTTTTGTAAAAATCTCTATGTTAATATAAAACATACTTGTCTTAAAAAAAAGTACAATCACGGGAGGCATAATTTTGCTAGTGGATGGTATATAAGGAATAGGTTATTAGGGAATTACTTGTGAGTATAAATTCCTCTATGTGCATGGATCTCTTAGCAAAGTTTCTGGATGCTTTTTTCTCACATCTCTAAGCATCTTCGGTATGTGGCCAGGTTTTCTAGATTCTGTTGTCTATGGATATGTTTGTGGCTTCTTGTTAGATTAACATGGCTAGTATATCTGGATTTGCTTAGGATTCTCTAGAGTCTATTCTTAATTTGTTACTATGCAATAACTGTTGACAGGTTAAAGCCTCATAGTAGATGTTAGGATTCTCTAGATTTTAATGTTGCTTTGTTTGACTGCTATATTGTATGTTTTAGTGAAGAGCACATATAGTTCTAATTGAAGAATGGGTTGCATTTTGACTGTTTATTTGATTTAATATTATTGTTATGCATCTTCGCTAAGATGCTAGCTGTTTTTTGATGTTGCAGAGTGGGTGTCTTGCCAATCGTTGGTCTCAAGGGCTTCATATTAGCTAGGGCATCCTCCCATATTAACACACATGACTTGATGGTGCAACCGCTTTCACCATTGTCCATGGAGACATCTGTTGTCGAATATATGGGAACAAAGTGTAAAATTATAACATATAAACCCGTTGAAGAAGAATGTCTGACTTTTTCCTTTGCTGCTAGAAACCTGCCCTGGCTTGCTGATTTTGAGAAGGAAGCTGAGTTGAATAATGCAGATTTGCTACCAAATAATGTGCTGTGTGCCACACAGGATAGTTTTTCTAATTCAATACAAGTGAAAAATGAAACATTATTCTCCACTGAATGGCCTTCTGTGATTGACAGTTCCCAGATACCTGACACATCACATCATGCAAATTTGAACTTTGTTACAGAAGCATTGGATATTTCAAAACCTTACACAGACATTCAACCACAACCGTTCACTGCATCTTTACTAGAAAAGAAGTGCAGCCTCAAGCATAGGCAATCTAACAAGGGTAAAATAGTAGATCAATTGGGGGAGGAGCTTGATGAATCAAAGTGTTTACATTCAACATCCAATGTTGGTTGTACTCCTGCTCTCAATGTCTTCTTGGTTGTATCTGCTTTAAAGCTTGCCATACAAGGAAAGGGATTATGTCAACCAACAACTTGTCGTTATAATGATTCTATCTTTACTGAATCTGGAATAAGAGCATCCATTCAATTTGATGTGGAATTGCCAACTATTAGACATGTTAAAATACAAAGAAAATCCAGAAAAGTCAGAAATCGAATAAGGGAGAAAGCACAAAAAGAGGCAAACGAAAGTGCACAAAGAATTTTGAAGCATTTAACTCCACGGGCAACTAGCATGTCTATTGCACCTCCAAACGAAATACCAGGTATTGTCCCTGGGATCTTCTTGCAGTTCATGAGACTTACTATACGTGCTTTTTGTATTATGGCATATAAGCCTTGCAGTGTGCAGAAAAATGTTTATTTTTGAATGGTCTATTCCTGATGAACTTCTTGCTTGTTTGGCTGTTACAGAAGGTGTCTGGTCAATTGTCTCCACAGGGGAAAATGAAGCCATGGAAATTCATGTCAGAAGTGAAACATCAAGAAGGCTCCCTCTCTTTAGATTTCAGCATGCACAGTCAATCATGGATAGAGTATATGCATATAATAATTTATGGATGAAAAGTTTTCATTTTCAAAAAGATACAGGACTGATGTTCACAGAGCCAGCCAGGACATTGAAAAATTAGCTTGCAAGAAATTTTTTCATTTGATTCTTTTCAGGTTGGGTTGTATTCTCAAGGAAATATTGCATTTGTATCGTTCTTAGCTTGTTTGAGCATTCATTTTCTAAATTTATATACGGATATTTTCCTTGGAAAGATTGGTTAGCTTCTATACCTTTTAAACTTCTTTAAGCACAGGTCTTCTGTTTCTGGAGATAGCCACAGGAGTAATCTTCAGTAAGTTACTGTGGTCTAGTCATATTTCATTTCTTAGTGATCTATGAGAAGGCGCAGAAGGGTCGGCGTATCAAGTATTTCTGACTGAGAATCAGTCTACATTCTAGAACTCCAGATAATTTTTTTCTGTCAGTGCCTGCTTTGCTTATTGGAGATCAAGATGAGTGCTAATTTTGACTAAGATGGGTTCCATGACAACTCTACTCTCTTATCAAAATATTTGAGAATAGTGTTTCCATTGGTTCCTTTATTTACCATTTTCATAATTTAAATGCGTTGCTGCTATTGTTGTTTCAACATCTATGGTTTTCTTTCGCCATTGTATTTAGCTTTCGGCCTGCTCATCTTTTATTATTTGTAGTTCGGAAATTGTTTCTATGATTGGTAAAGAGGTTGAATGGATTCCCTCCTATTACAGATAGGGGTAAATAAGCTATATTTTTTAATAACACAAGGTTAGATTCTTTCATACTTACATGCCTTCTACTACCAGATTCATGTACAAGAAATGAAAATACTATGAAAAAGATAATTTTGCAGTTGTTTATCTTGCCCTTCTCTGGGCTACTCAGCTTGTTGAGTGGTAGCCTGTCTGCTGTCTGGTTGTTTCTTTGACAGAATGGATGCCTGAATTATTTCAAATTTCATCAGACAAATGGTCGAGGATATGTTAGCAATCTGGAATAGGATTTGTCTTTCATGATTCTTTGTTCTTTCTTGGCCATTGTTACTGTATCCTTCAAAACAATAGAAGTTAAAACATGGCAAATTTACTAGTTTTTCTTAATGAATTCATGATTTTGGGCTTTTGGAAGTTTACCTTCCAATCCCAATTATCTCATTCTTGCAGAGAGGGATTTTTTATTGTCAATGTAAAACGTGTTGGAAATAGTTACCAAGGAGCGCTGTTACTAGGCATTTATCCCTTTTAGCCTAGTAGGCATATTAATTACTTTTGTGTTGGTGACATGTATGAGTTACATTAATGTCATGGGTGGAAAATGTACTTAAAAGTGTTGTACCATGTATTTTTTCTAATATTAAAGTCACTTGTACTTTATAAAGTGATTTTATGTGTAAAGTACATAGTGTATTTTTCTAATATTAAAGTGAGTTAAAAAATCACTTTATGAGAAAAATAGAAAAATATACTAGGAGACTTTTAAATTATGGGGCCAATGTGTGGGGGGTCAATTGAGAGAGTTAATCTCAACCATACATCTTGAGATTTGGAGATTAAATCTCATCCATTGGATCTTAGGTTTGGGGATTCAATCTTTTCTAAGAAGACAAGGGAAAAAGGGAGGCTCATTCTTCACTTCACACTTAAGAGAGCATGAGTAGAAGAGAAGTGACGCAGAAGGTCGGAGAGGTTGCGCGGAGCCTCAGTACGCTGACGCCAAGGGTTTCAGGTTGACGCAGAGGTCAGTAGGGCCTATGCTGGTTTAAGAAGAAGTACTGGAAATTTGTCTATCTGTGGGTAAGCCAGTTTGGCACCCTGTTGTACTAGAAAATTGCTGAATAATAAAATCCTCCCATGCTGCATCGATTTTCCCACATTGAGTTTTTCCGGGGATTTTAATCCAAAATAACCGTGTCAATGTGTGCATATGTTTGTTTCTGTATTACGGTGTGATATCTGCAACAATATTTATTTTAATGTTTGTTGAAGTAATTTCATGAATAACTTATGATGAAATAAGTAGGAAAAGTAAATCAGTTGTTGTAGTGATAGAATTTTCACATGGTATCAGAGCAAGTAAGCAGAGACAGAAAGGGAAAATCAGTTATGGGTCGAGACCACGATGTAGAGGCATCCACATTAGGGGACTCACGCATATTTTCAGAAGATTGCACAAAGAGAGAGAGATTTTGATTTCTCTATGTTGGCTTCCAGGTTGGAAGAAGCGGTGTGCATGACTAGTGCTGCATCATCAGAAGTGTGGTATATAAACAGTGGAGCTTCATGGCATATGACGGTAATCAGGGAGTGTTTCTCGGAATATCGAGAAGAGAAGGTGAATTTTCAGATCACCATGGGGAACAAGGCAAAGTGTACTCCAGTAGGAAAGGGTACCATAGTTTTTCAGACAGAATCAGGGAAACGGTTCCGTGTCACAAATGTGCTGCATGTACCAGGATTGGGGATGAACTTACTTTCCATATCACAACTACAAGGCAAAGGCTATGACGTTTACTTCATCAAGGAAAAGGTATACGTCAAACACCTGAGCTAGAAAAAGAAAGTGCAGATTGGGATCAAAAGTAATCGGTTAAATAGATTACAACTAGAATCTCCAATGGCACTAATAGACAGTCATGGGGACAAAGACTTGAATGAACTATGGCATAGAAGGATGGGTCACTTGCACCATGGAGCTCTGAGAATTCTTAGGAGCACTGTAACAGGAGTTCCGAATCTAAGTACGGAATGAGATGATGTATGCAGGGGATGTGCTCTAAGAAAGTATGTCAAGGCAGCATTTCCTAGGAGAAACCACAGGGCCAAGAGTGTACTAGGATTGATACACTTAGATATCCACAGACTTATGTCCGTCAAAGCTCTCAGCGGTGCCGAGTATTTTCCTTACTTTCATTGATGACTACTCGAGGAAAACTTGGATCTATTTTCTGAAAACAAAGGATGAGGTTTTCTATCGATTTCAAGGAGTTCAAGGCTCTAGTGGAGAATCTGACAGGTAAGAAAATAAAGTCTTGCACTCAGATAATGGTGGAGAGTATGTTGATAAGGAATTCACTGATTATTGCACTAAGGAGGGCATCATAAGAGAGTGGACAATTCCCTACAATCCAGAGCAGAATGGGGTGGCAGAAAGGAAAAACAAGACTATTGTAGAAGCAACTATGGCCATGTTGTATGATCAGGATATGCCAAAATTCTTGTGGGTGGAAGCATGCAACACAACTGTCTATGTTCAAAACATGACTCATTGGGCATTGGACAAGATCACTCCAAAGAAAGTCTTCCCTGGGAAGATGCCTAAAGGCAGTCATTTCAGGATATTTGGGACTTTAGCATATTGTCGCATACCCAAAGAAAAGAGGAAGAAGGTGGATCAGATTGTATAAAAGGGGTATCTGGTAGGATATAGCGAGAACACTAAGGCATATAGAATCTATCTTCGAAGAAGCATGAAGGTAGTAGTACGACGAGATGTAAAGTTCTGGGGGATAGAGCTTTCAGAAGATCTCGCGAAATGCCTTTCGAGGAGCAGTCAAAAGAGGATTGATTGAACATGCCTCTCCAACCAATGGAAGTGAAGAATTCTTCCTCAGACAGGAAGATTCTCAGGATGAGGAGGAGGAGTGAATAGAAGCACCTGCTGGTAGAGGAAAAACCCGTAGGGAACTTTGTCTGATTCTGCGTGATGCAGAGAACTTCATCGGAGAGCCAAGGAGCAGTAAAAGAAAGCGAAAACAGTAAGACAGGTATTAGGCGTTAGTAGCTCAGGATGGGGAGCCTGCCAGCTTCAAGGAGGCAACTCAGCGTCAGGTCTGGCTAGATGCGATGGTGGAGGAGTATAACTCCATAATGGTAAATGATGTCTGGGAGGTGGTGTCAAGGCCTCAAGACATATCTGTGGTAGGTTCAAGATGGATCTACAAGATCAAATATGTTGCAGATGACAGTGTTAAAAAATACAAGGCCAGGTTTGTGGCTAAGGGGTATGCTTGAAAGGAAGGGATTGACTATGAGGAAACCTTCGCCCCGGCTCTTGCAGCCTAGATGGGATGGGGGAGCCATCAGATGAATGTCAAGACAACATTTCTAAACGGGGTAATATGGTATACATCAAACAACTAGAGGGCTTTGAGACTCATGAGAAGAAGTCTCATGTATGCAGGCTAAAGAAAGCCTTGTATGGGCTGAAGCAAGCACGGAGAGCATGTTATGGTCGAATAGATGGCTTCTTGCAGAAGATGGGTTTGTCAAGAGTGACGTGGATCCGAATATTGACTATCTGGGATTAGCCACTCATCATTTTTTCTCGTGCATGGGTCATAGACAGTTGAGTATCCTGCCATATGACCGAAGTTAGAGAGCACGTCATGAGCCTTTTGGAGGATGACATTGACTTGGACGTTGCGCTTGGCGACAACTCCAAAGTCAAGGCGACATGTATGGGGACAATTTCATTTCAGAGGGAGTCATCACCTCCTCTGAAGGTGATATATGTTCTTTATGTTCCACGGTTGAAGAAGAGTTTGATATCAGTCTCTAGCTTGGAGGATAGGGGGTATGAGGTACTATTTCAGAAGGGACATGTTTTGATATATCCCAGAGGATCCAGTATCGAGTTTGCTTGTGTAATTGGAGCTTGCAGTGGGAGACTATATAGACTCATATTTCAGCCTCTTAGAGTTACGGTAGCGCAAACCAGTAGCAATTATTTATGTGAGTTGTGGCACAAGAGGATGGCCCACTTGCACCATGGAGCACTCATGATGTTGAGAGAGATGGTTATAGGGTTGCTTGACATCAACACAAAGCATCATGTGTGAAAATTTCTGAATCTAGAAACAAAAATCCTATTATAGTGACTGGTTGAACACCTCCTACTTGTTATTTCATTCAACAAGTTATTTAATTACATAAACATTGATGTAAACACTACTGCAATCTAGACTGACATACATATCATAAACTGAAGCAATAATTGAGACACACACAAGGGACATCGTATTTTGGACAACACATCCCCGAAAAAACCCAACTTAGGAAAACCGGTGTAGCAGATAAAGGGTTTGTATTATTAAGCAAGAAAAATCCAAGTACAACAGGTTGCATCTCACACCAGCTAACCTTACAAAGAAATCACGACAACAAGAAATACATACGAGGGTTTATCTCGTCCCCAAGCCTTGATTGATCCAATGAGGGATCTAGCACCCTCCTAGCAAATACTACGCAGTCCCTACGCAATCAATGTGTGGGCCTGCGTCCTACCTCTAGAGAACTGCATCACCCCAACTGATGGATCAATCTGCTGGATGAAGACTATCATTCAACCCTCCCGGCTCAGAACTTCGCTTCTCCAGCAAAATATTGGACTAAAGATGACACTCTACATTGCCACTGCGTAAGCCCTTCCTGGATTGCATCAGCTCTGAGCCCTTTCTAGGCTGCGTAGGCCTCTGCGCTGTCTAACTGCTCAAGTTGCCTCTCTGCCACCTACTCTTTGGCTTGGAACTTACTCTCCGATCCAAATCTTTGCTTCTGTCCCTCTCACTGCAACAAACCATTGGTTTGATTCTCTTAGCAAACCATGCCCCAGAAAATCGAACTGACTAATCAATATGCTCACTTGTTGTATCTCCAACTGACCCTCAAGCCTCCTCTTATACTTTTCCTATTGATGAATCAATGACCGAGATTAAGTCTCTACTCAATGACTAAGATTAGATTAGACTTGATCCTTGTCTCTTAGAAGCTTCTCACCCATATTTTCATTAATACCCATTAATATTTTTATTTTCCTAAGTTTAGACTTAGGACCCTATTAAAAATATTAATTATTTTAACAAAATACAATTTGGGTGGAATTTCACCAAATGATTTCTGGGTCTTGGAGATCTCATGTGTTTTAGCCCTTCCACAAAATTTTAAACCTAGAGCACATTCGATGCTACCGAAAATCAACATCATGATGTATGTAGGGGGTGTGCTTTGGGAAAGTACACCAATACACCTTTCCAGAGTAGTGACAGTAGAGTTGTAAATATCTTTGATTTGATTCACTATGATGTATGTGGTCTTATGTCCCATGTTTCATTGAGTGGATATTATTAACACTCAGGTTGTTCCCTTTGACTCCTAAGGGAATACGGCCGAGGTAACCACAAACCAATCTTTGGACTGCAGCTCCTAGCCTACCTGCAATCAGAGAGGGCTCTCTCTTTAGGATTTAGCTTTGTTTGAAGGATCTTAGGCTAGTTATGGAGTTCTTTGTGTTTTGTTTAGATTTTGGTGGGATGATTAATGTCTTCAAGTAGGGAGGCATGCATAGTGTAAGAGATTCAAACCATTGGGCATGGAGTCATGAAGTAATGCTGCTGGTGTGTTTTCCTGGTCACAAGGGGACTATAAAGCAGGATAACTATACATGAAACAACATTCAGGCTAAATAAGAATGGAATGAGGGCTAAGGAATGAGAGGCAATTAAGAATCTCTCCTTCAACTTAACAGAGGGAAGGTGGATGAGCTCTATCTAGGAGTAGTCAATAACTCCTAGATAACTGTCATACATGTGTGAATTAGGGGAAATATGAGCCAAAAGGAATTCACATTCATAGCTAATTTAGAGGAAAACATATAGAAACAACAGAAATTGAGCATAGAGTGTAGTTAAGCAAATTCTAGGCTATCCATTTTTCCTGTTATTTAGACAATGATACGATAACGGTTTAACATATAAATATATATAATAAATATTATATATATATATATATATATTATATATAATATATATAATGAAATAGAATGAAGAAAAACTTATTGTTCCATATAGCAGCAAAAGAATTCCACAGTCACTCTTCAACAATTTGAACACATCAGACAATCATTCCTCCAATCTTTTCAGCAGTCTTTGATTAAAGAAATTCTCAGATATACAGTGCGAGTCTCTCATGAAGTGAATTAATCAACCAACCAACCCTTATTACATTGTTCAGGGCTGTATTTATAGGCAAAATATCTACAAAAATAGATCTGATAGAAGATCTGAGGAAATAACTGCAATTAACCTAACTTCTCTTGCAAGTAATGTAAAAATATCTATCAAATGTTGCGCTGGGGGCAGCTGCATCAAAAATGAGGCTATGGGGCGTCCTTTGGTAGATCTGCTGTCCAATCTGCAATAACTGTGCCTTTAATCTCTTATTTGCACCTCTTAGTCGGTTCTACTGCTCTTAGGTGGCTCTGATTCTTATTAAATCTGATATGACTCGGCTTTAATGGCCTTTCACTCTGTTCTGGTATTCATTGACTTTGTTTGGATGGTCTTTAATGCTCCTCTGCTTTGATATTAAGTTCTCCATTGATATTCTATTAATTCCTTCACTGATACACTTTAACGCGCCGTTGATACTCTTTTTCATTGAATCGGGACTCATTTTCTCTGTTGATCCTCTTTAAACTGCTAAATCACCCTTTTTTATCTCTTTATGGCAAAAATAGCTGCTGTGGCGCTTTCTGCAGACTTCTGGAGGTTTCGGCGCTTGGTCGATCAAAATATTATAAAAAATGAGTCAAAACTGCATAATAAAGGAGGACTGCTTACTAGTAGCATGCTGAGGCCGAAATCCTGCTGTTTGGAGCTAATCTGGGCCGAGGCGATCGAAGAAAGGCTGAAGAGTCGATTGTTGGGGTCCCACCAACCTTCAGCTCTGTCTTCGACACAGATGCGAATTGATATTGTTCCTTGTTTGGTTGAATTGATTGCATTTCCAACCATATGTAAAATGATACGTAGAATTCGTTTTTCATCTCCTATCACATGGTCAGGCATCCCATCACCTATTTCAACATTTAATAGAAGACCCTTGCTTCTAGACATGGTCTCTGTGAGGTGTGCTGCATCTTTCAGCATACCATGTAGCTGGAAGGGGTGTAACTGAAGAACCAAAGAAGTATCCTCCAATTCTGAAAAATCCATTATGTCATTTATGAGAGTTGAGAGAAGGCTGCTACTTTTAGCTAGCATTTGTCATAGCCAGTTGTTCAACATTCAGTCTAGCACTTTGTAAAATAGATGAGAGTGCAGAAATAGCATGCATGGGAAGCCTCATTTCACGGTTCATTGCCAATTGAAAAGAATGTCGTGCCTTGCTTGCTCTCAATGCATCCTGTTTTCCCTGTTGTAATGTTTTATTCTTATCAATAAGTGGAGCCTTCAGCGTCTGTGATTCTTCTAAAACAGCTGCATGAGATAGGGCAACAACAACTTGTTCCGCCACATCTTTGACAATATATAATTCTTGAGAACTCCACTGCCTTTCATCTTCAAAAGGTAAGACTAGCACCATTATTGCATATGGTTCTTCTCTATCTACCGATGCTCCACTCTTGAAATTTGATGCCTTCCACAAAGGCACCCTTATTGCTGCCACAGGCCCGGCTAATGACCAGTGGTGATTACTCTCCTTTTCCAAGGCAGAATCAAGACTTAAAAGGATTGCATCCTCGCTATGCATTATCTTTTTCACATCTGGGTCGGTTGTGGGAACAGTTAATGGTACTTGCAAACAGAGAAGACCATGGACCTTTTTGAATTTAAGCACAGGAATCTCCAACGTAACTGACTGTGTAGCATGGTCTCATTGTCACCATAATTTGCACTCCTCTGAACCTGGAAAAGCAATCAATCTTCACAAGATGGACTCTCCATGGTCTCCTTGTCTGTATTAGCTGTTAAAGCCACAACCAAACGACGGTTTCTTGATCTGAATTTCTGTCGTATACGGAAGGCTACCTCATATCCATCCATCTGGGCCAAGAAAACTTCCAGAAAGACCAATTGAAATGCACTTCCGGACTGAAGCAAAGTTATTAAGCACTTGTAACCTGAATCTACTTCAGTTGTTTGACAACCTAGCTCTTGAAGCAACCTTCTCGTAACTGAACGACTTACATTATTGTCATCTGCTACAAGAACTTTCAAACCTTTAAATGAAGACTTGTAAATCTTCTCATCTGGAGACAACCAATGTTTGTTTGCAGTTGATGTCTGCAGTTGTACTCTAATTAAAAAGGTCACAACAGAGCCTTCACCCTTGGAGTTAGGCTCAAGCCAAATATTTCCATGCATAAGCTGCACAAACTTTTTACAAATAGCAAAACCAAGTCCTTCCCCAGTTGATGATGACAAATCACTTTTACCATCTTGTACAACAATCAGGAAAATGGGATTGTCATTTTGAACACTTCCAGAGCCAGATGTCCTGATCTCAAATCTTAAATATTTAAAACCTTCGCACTGATCAGAATCCTTTGGAGATGCAGCGCACGCGTGCGCCGAACAAAAATCATGAAGAAATAGCCTTTCTGCCTTTATAAGGCAAAAAACACTAAAAAGCGGGCGAAATGATGAAATATAAGGCCGGAGCGATCGGAGGAATGTTAAGGGGCTTTTATGCATTGGAAGGGTTCCAAATGCATTGGAAGGTGGTTTAAATGAGCAAGATGAGGGTTCTTACTAAGTTTCAAGTAAACTTAGTAATTCCCAAGCATATTTATGGTTATATTTCAACCAATGGAGGGGATATGTACTTAGGGGGATTTTATATATATTTTTAGTATGGGGAGGGAAGAATAAGTGGGATCCACATAATAAGTTAGAAGTTAATATGAAATTTGATCAGAAAGCGCTAAGGATAGAAATCTTAGGCTTTAAAGGGGAAATAGGACTTATAGAGGAAGTATGAACATTCCTTGAGTAAAGCAGATCTTTACCAAGGCAATTGATATGAAAAATGATGAGACTAAGAGATATCAAGCAGATCTTGACCTCTTTAGGGGAAGTTAGTGAGTGATTGAGGAAAGAGGAAGAAGGGGAAGTTAGGCATGCCTCGCTTGAGCTCCTCCAAATGGAAAACTACCTTATGCTTGAGATGTGAATGGATATGACACTTGAAAACATGAAATGGATCAACTCATAAAAAATGGAACACAACAGGGGCATTTAGGCCAACACACTCTCATGGACACTTCTTTGGCCTTTGTAGCAAATATGAAACATTGCAGCATGCAAAGTATGACATATTTGGCATGTAAAAAATGTCGATCATGAAAGATGAATACCTGCTACAGCAGGAGGTTAACAGATATGAGTACTGTTACTGCTTAAACTAGCAGGGCTCTTGAAAGGAGATCATTAAAGGGTTACTACTAGGTTAAGGGCAACAATGGAGCGATAGCCCACAGTCACCTCGGCTAAGGCTCCCTACACTTAACAGACTTTCAGCGATGGTAGGAGACCCGTTATGATAAGGATCATGAAATGGATGGACCAATGATAGGGCAAGGGGTGATCATGGAAGCCTATTCACAAGAGAGGCTCAAATACGTGGCTTGCTTGCCTCAGAAGACAACATGGAAGTCTCTCTAGGAAGGGCTTGGGGAAAATTTCTAAGGTTAGGTTTTGAGTATATGTCTTATAAAGGAGATTCCTAAGCCCTAGAATTCTTGTGGACACTTGGGTTCCAAGTGATCTTTAAAGAATTAACCTTGATAGTGCATGGGACCACACAAGATCAAGTGGACCCAAGATTTAGTCAAGGGGATAGGATTTAGCAACCAATGATATCCTTGACCTAATTAGGGAGGGGAAAGGGATCAAGGAATGGGTTTTCAATGAAAGGCAATGCAAAGATCCTAGTGAGGTTTATAACTTAAGGGAAACCAAAGGCAAGATTTGGTCTTCGAGCTAGGGCTTGTGATATCTCGAGATCCCATTGTCGGAATCTCATGAAATTTGGAGTGCTTCTTGAGGACACACCAACGCAATTATGGACAAAAAATTGAAGTATTTGGATGACTAGATTGTGAGATAATTGATGCCCTAGGTGACCTAGAGGACTAGACCTATAGAAGAGGAAAGGGGAGAAGGAAAATAGGTTTAAGGTGATCATCTTTGGGTGGACCAGTGCCTAATCCTTTGGGGAGATTGGAGTTAGGTAGAATTATGACTATGGATCTTTGAATTTTCTAGGTAAAGGAGGCCTCAAAGACAACTTTGCTTGGCACCAGGGCAACAACAAAAACAACTTCAAAGATTTTATAGTTCGTTTGCAAGGTAAATTGCTTTTCAAAATGAATTTTAGTAATGAGGCATCCCTAGGAACATTCATTCATTATACATGGCTCATACATGAAGCATTCACTATCCAGAAACAAAATTTCCACAACTTCGCATAAGAGATGTAGCAAATAAGCCCTAGTATAGTGAAATCCCAACAACAATGTATGTGACAAAATTATAAAGAAAGAATAGCATTAAAATGTACTTACATGTATAAGAATATATCTAACCATCTAAACACTTGCCATTAAGAAGCTCCAAGACATGAAAATTACCAAAACATCAAAATTAATTCCATGCTCCAAAAACTCGTTCTCCAAGAAAGATAGCGAAAATCTCTAAAGAGATACTAGTTTCAAATCCAAGTGACGATCTTAAAATGAATTATCACTTCTATTTATACACTTCTAATGAGTTCGATTTAGCTGCTTGGGCCTACAATAATCTCTAAAATAAAATAATCTGCAAAACAACTAACTTTTGGTGACAAGGCCACCAAACTAGCTCATAAACAAAAGAATAAGCTTCTCAAGAGGTTGAATGATCGATAATACATGTCATTGGGCTTTCTAAGAAGCCTGATGAAGTCCATAAATGCCACAATGACAAATATGACTCCCAAGTAGTGGACAAGGCTTGGCCCCTTGTTTTCCAAATAATAAACTTGTGGTGCTCCCAATGGGTGTGAGGGCACAAAAGTAACCTCATGGGTCTCCAAGTAGGTCGAAGATACTTGTACACCATCTGTAAGGGCTCAGATGATGGTGTAAGTGATACCATATCATCATACAAGTCTTGGGTCATTTGCTAATAGGTGAATCTCAAGCAATCTCTGAACATCCATGGGGATCCATAGAGTGATGTCTATTGTTGTGGAGGCCCATGGCTCTCAACACACACCCTACATGTGCCAATGTAGCTTTCTGGAGGGTTAGGACACTGTATAGGAAGACCAAGCCCAAAATAGACCATTTGCAATCCTCATCAGATCCAATGCATCCCCTAGCCTTCAAGTACAACAAATCATTAAGGATATCGAGTTAAAGAGATTACAAACCATGGACAACAGGTGGACACTTCATAATGACATGCCCTTCCATAGTGGGCTTTGGCATGTGTTAATGTCTCCAAGGTCCAAATGGGGTTAACCAAACATCCTATTAGGTGGTGTCTACCTTTAAAGGGGATAGTATGTCCAAGGTACATCCTTCAAAGAGTAGTGGCATGTGATAAAGGGATGAATGGAGTAGGGAGTGAAAGGAGCAACCTTGGGCCACATGTCTGAAAATTTCTATACTCAAGGAACCCTTACTGTAGCAAAACTGAATTTACTTCTCCTACTTGATTTTAATATACATTATCAAGTTATTTTCTGAAAAATACTGAAGTAAATTACTTTTGTAGCCTACACCAATTTAATTTGATTACATGAAACAAGAGACTGGGCAAATAACAAGATACATAGGACACCGTTATTTTTGGACAAAATAGTCCCCGAAAAAATCCAATGTGGGAAAACCAGTGTATTAGCTCTGAGGGTTTTATATTATTAAGTAGTAGTTCTAAATACAATGTTGGATGCCCTCCCGACAATCTAGTTATAGAGAAAAATATAATGGCGGAAAACTGAGTGAGATTACCTCACTTCACTCAACAGTTTTACACTGATTCGGTAGCAGAATTGGCAAACCCCCGACTATCTCTATGTTGGCCATGCATAGGCCTTGCATCAAACCCATAGGCTCTGCGTCAACCTTGCACTGTCTCTTCTGCCTCTTGGAGCTTCTGCGTCAACCTCTCCCAGTTGTTCTAGCAGCGTCCCGATAGTTTTGGATTTTTGTGTGAAAGGAGCTTCCCTTTGTGCTAGCCCTTCTGGCTCTGTGTCAAGCCTGCGTGGGCCTAGAGTGACCCAATGTTAGTCCCTTTAGGTGCTCCGTTGTCTCCACTGGTGGCTCTTCACCTCTCTGCCCAATATTCCCGAACTATCCCTGCTGCTCTGCTGCATAATGATCACTTAGTTCGAATTTCTCAGTTTCCAAGCCCTAGAAATTTTGAACTCTAGATCAATTTGTTCTCTCGATGTCTTGCTAAATGAACCACAGGCCTCCTTATACTTTTCTCGTTGAAGATTCAACGATCGAGATTAAGTCTCTAATCAACGACTAAGATTAAAACTTGACTTGATCCGCTTTCTAGAACATTGTCATCCATATTTTGATTAATCTCTATTAATACTTTAATTTTTCGAAGTTTAAACTTAGGAACCCCATTAAAAATATTAATTATTTTAATAAAATACAATCATGGTGGAATTTCACGAAACGAGTTCTGGGTTCTTTAGAATTCATGTGCCTTAGCCTCTCCACCAATTTAAAGGCTAGAGCACATTCGATGCTACCAAAACTAACACTCCCTCTTAGCGAGGAATGTGCTCTAACAATAATGTCTAACTGCATGTTGCTATATCTCTGAAGCATCTCCTTTCTGCACTATTGCTACCATCAACACTGTGCCACTATTGCCACTGTACTGCTGCCGATGACACTGCCACTACCACTTCTGCATTTGTACTACAACTCTCTCTCAAATGCTGCATCTGCTATGCTATTAGCATTGCCATTGCTAACACTGCATTTGTACTGCAACTTAGTTGCTAAGAGAAGCAACTAAAAAACACTCAAAATTACTGAACTAAATGTGTTAAGCATAATACCATACGAATGTTGGAATTTGACTATTACTAGTCTCTAACTCTCTGAATTTTTTGCGCTACTACTGACTTCTGCACTGTGCCATCTGCATTGCTGCCAACCTTGCTCTGCTTTGATTAGTCTCTGGTATTAGGCTATTGTATCTCTCTCCAACCAACCCGCTGCATCATCTGACACTAATTCCATCTCGCTACTACTGAATGTTGAGATCTCGTAGCAAGGAATTGATCCAAGAGGTGGGTTCTTCATGGATCCAGCCCACTTGTAGTCCTCCCAACTACAGTTCTATGTCGCCCCATTTCCCTCCTAGAGATGCGTGGGCACTCATGGAAAACTCATCTTCGTCAATTTTTGCTGGAGTAACCTTAGGATCATGTTTCTCATCCTTATCCTTTTGCTTCAAAGGACACTGGGGTGCAAAGTGGCCCATCTCGCCACATCTTAAACATTTCACCTTCGAAATCTTCTTCTGCTTCTGCTATCCCTTTGACGTTGGAGTTGCGTTCTCCTCCTCTTGTTTGGTCTTCATGCCATTCCCACTGCTGCCATTGAGGTTGACCTTAACTGATCCCTAATTCTTCCTGTTAAAGGTTTGCCCACATCTCCTCCCATGAAGGTAGTGTTTCCTTTCCCAATATACTTTGGACGAAGACTTGCCATTCATTCGAGACTCCATTCAGGGCCGTCCTTACCATCACGGTAGACTGAGTAGACCCCACTGTAACACGCTGGTCTCTAGTGTCCTTAAGATGTTGAAGATAGGATTTAACCCCTTCTCCCTTCTGCATCAATGTCTGCTACGACTTTTGTTCTAAGTACATCTTCTGTTGTTCGGAAGAACCTTCATACAATGAAGACAAACATTCCCACATTTCTCGGGTTGTCTCTTTGCCCTGCAAGTGTGATACCACATGATCTCGAACTCCATCAAGTATGTAACTCTTCGTCTTTTCCTACTCGGCCTTGTACTTCTTCTTTTGATCATTGTACGCAGGAACAACCACAACACTCTTGACGTAAGCTTCGAGATCATACTTGTTGTAGCTAAATCTAGCACTCTATGGCACAAGCGCTGCAGGGGAGATAGAAAGCCTCCTAGAGACAACCTCTGGTTGATTGTAAACCAGTGCCTAGGACATTTTAAATAGAGGAGTTCTTTAGAGATTATCTGTGAGGGGTTATCAACACTCCAATTGTCATGTAAAAAGGTAATTGGAGGGGCTTGGTTCAATAAGCCTTCACTGAGGTAGATTCAAGCCAACTCATGGATCCAAATGCTGGGGGTATATTAGGGTAATCTCAAAGAGAAATGGCTTCTTCCTCTGGTAAATGACACACGGAAGTGAGACAGCTTAAAGCTGAAGTCATAGTAATGATGGAGAGGAAGGGAAGGAGGGAAAAGATCCATCGGGCTGTAACAAATAGAATCCTAAACAACAATGTTCCAGCAGGAAGTGGAATTCGACGGATAGGGCTATAAACAACACAAAATCCTAAACCACGATTTTTTGGTGGGATGATAGAAATAGAGGCGCGTGAAAGAAGGTTTTAGATCAAACACGACATGGGTATCATTCTGCGTCAAAGCTTACATAGATCTGGGCTAATACAGGTCCTCCATGTTAATCAAATACACAAGTAAATATTTAATTTTACAGGTACTGCAATGCTAGTGAATAACACATGTAGGTCTGTGATAAGCACAAATACTGTCTTCTATGAGAAACTAAGATAAATCCATAATTTGAAGAGGAATCAATTGCATTCATTATACTATTTCAAAGGAGGAAAAACACAAATGAAATGAGATTACTAAGAGGAACATGCTGCCCATTAATCATGCTTGGAATCAACAAGGAAATTCCATTTATCTCAAAGGGTCCAAATAACCAATCCATACATTCAACAAGATATCAATAAAGCCCCCATGAATAAACAAATTAGAACCAAATTGACATCTCAGAATTCAGAACCTGCAGGTGAGAAGTTCGGGAACACCCATTTCTTATGAATTTCATCCCCCTATTTATAAGAAGAGGGAGAGAGTTTGAGTTACAATTGAAAATATATATGAGCCAGAGCTCCAGTTGTCTGCTAGACTAGCTATCTCGGCCCTTGTAAGGCTCTGCTACCTAAATATTACAATTGGCATCGAATCTTTTATTGGAAATAAAAAACTACAAAAAGTAAAAAACAAACAGGAGGAAGAATGGAGGAAGGATTCCTTTGCTATCCCTGTGAAAACTTCAGATCAGGCCCTATCTCTGTCACAGTGTGCTTCCCATGTTTCTTGCCCTGTTTACTGTCTATTCTCCTTTAAATGTTTTCAACGCTGACTCTGGAGGTGTGTTGCATAATAGTTTTCTCATGAATGCACCCACACCTGGTTTGAATGTGCCATCCCCCATGATTTACTATCAAAGATGTTGTTGGCATTGACTCTGTGATTTCAGCCTTAAACATCCCGCTAAACACAATTTCTGCCCTGATCTGCCTTGGGTTGTGTATTACAATATAACAGAGAAGACTCTCGGGTGCAAGATTTTAACACTGCACTAATACGAAAACAGGCGAGTTTCAACTACCCTTTAGCCCCCATGCTTTCAGCCCCTTTCTTTTTATTCATATCACCTGATCGTGGGATGTGACTGAGCGCTTAGCCCTTCAGGCAGTAAGGCTCTTAACTGCTGCCTGGGGGGCCTTTTCCTTTATAACTTGAATCACCTTTGATTGCCCCTTACACTACACTGGCCGATATCCGGGACATGAAATATTTAGGAAATAGATCGCAATAACTTATTGCATCTCGGGGTTTCTCCTTATCGAAATTGCAGCGGGGGAGGAGTATCAGTGGAGGAATAAGCTTTTACTTCGTGCGATCGCCGATCACCGATATATGGGGTGATGTCATCATTGCCACGTGTCACCTTGTGATTGGTGACACGTGTCACCTGGAAATGCCCCCATAGGACCTTGAAAATGTTGAATTTGCATGTCACTCGTACTGCCACGTCATTGATGACATCAGTTGCCATGTCAGCGATAAGGGCCAATCATATCCCCCCAGGTGGCTCTCTAGAGGAGAGAGAAAATGGCCTGCCCAGCTTTCGTTTTTTTGTGAATTCCTTTGTTAAATAAAATCGGCCCCTTCCCGACGATCTAACACTATATCACAAACTGACAAGATCACAAGCTTTTTAAGTTAGAACCCCTCTGCCACGCTGATTTGCCGGTCTCATGGGCCTGCGATATTGTAGGATGCAGGACTTTGACATGGCTGATTTGCGAGATTCGCTATGCCCAGGGCTCTTGACCTCCGATAAACTGTACTGCCACGTGGAGGAGAGAGAAAGGGCATGCCTATCCCTGTCTTTGCATGCATTTCCTTTGTTAAACTATTTCGACCCTCACCGACGATTTCACATTATATCGATGGTTTCCGCCTCGTAATTTCTTAAGGATGGCCCATCAGGTATTGCAGGGGCCATGCGGGACTGCAGGATGCGAGATTTGCCTGCCGCCGATTGCTAATAAGCCTATGAACTCTCGGGGCTCATCGATATGCCCGATAAGCCAATGTGCGGGACTGCGATGATGTGGGATGCGGGATTGCGGGACTGTGATCTAGTGATATTTCAGGATCACAGGACTACAGGACCTGCGGGATGTAGGATTGCAATTTGCCCCCAGACCTCTGATCGCGATTTGCCTTGTTCTTTTAGCGTTTTCTCTTTGTTTTCTAGTTTTCCCAAGGGTAACTTCAACATGCTCTAACTTCTGCTCCAGGAGTCCATTTATGGACTTCCATATACCGTTGGAAAGCTTTTTCTGAGCATTAGGAAATGGAGAGGGTCTAATTAAGCTCTTATAGCTTTTGTTGCTAAAAAATTAACATCAAACGTCACTGCTATTTGGCATTTGAAGCAACTGATGACTGATCAAGCAGTGAGTGACAACAATACTCTTCTAGAACAACTAAGTTTCTGGTCTTTCATATGACATAGTTGGAAGCTCCTTCCAACTTGTCTTGATCTATGAGCCCATGTGATGCCATATCACCCAAATTGTCGAATTGACTCCTAGTCACTGTGCAACACTGTTCTGCTGCCTAGAAAGTGAAAAATTCGAACTTTTGGTGGGAAAGTCCTCTTAGGAGGAAATCCCCCTTCTATGTGTCTTCGCTCTTTTATGACGGATTTCTGCCCTGACAGAAACCGCACCCTTCAAGCATTGCGTCGAGGCTCTGCGTCACTCTCTCTATCTCTGCAAGCTCACGAACCAGAATCATACCTCTTCGTTGACTCTCTTAGAGAGAGATTTTCTTGGAATCTCTGCTTTCCCGGCAAGCACCGTGTAATCCCTTCAAGGGGATTCAAATTGCTACCAAATGTAGCTATTGGCCTCTTTTCTCAGCATTGGATCTGCTCTTCCTGTTTCAAAATCAATGCTCTCATACCATGTGAAAATTCCTATACTTAAGGAACCCTTACTGTAGAAAAACTGAATTTAGTTCTCCTACTTGATTTTAATATGCATTATCAAGTTATTTTTTGAAAAATACTGAAGTAAATTACTTCTACAGCCTACACCAATTTAATTTGATTACATGAAATAAGAAACTGAGCAAAGAACAAGATACATAGGACACCGTTATTTTTAGATAAAATAGTCCCCAAAAAAACCCAATGCTGGAAAACCGATGCAACAACTTTAAGTGTTTTTGTTGATTTTTGGTAGCATCGGATGTGTTCTAGCCCTAACATTTGGAGGAGAGGCTAAGGCACATGAGATCTCCAAGACCCAAAAATCGTTCTGAGAAATTCCACCCGGATGAGGAGTTGTTAAAATAATTAATATTTTTAATGGGTTCCTAAGTCTAAACTTAGGAAAATAAAAATATTAATGGGTATTAATAAAGATAAGGGTGACAAGATTCTAAGAGACGAGGATCAAGTTTGTTTTAATCTTAGCTGTTGGTTAGAGAGTTAATCTTGGCCGTTGATTCATCAACAAGAAAAGTATAAGAAAAGACTTGAGGATCATTTGGAGACACATCGACAGATACTTAGTATCTCTAGGAAAATTGATTCTCAAGTAAAGGAGAGCGATTTTAGAGGGAGAGGTGCAGTGACTAAAGAGGAGGTGACACAGGGACAATGGGAGACAACGCAGAGAGAGACATAGTCCAGAGGAGAGATGCAACACTCACCCAGGCTGACGCAGTGGGATGTAGAGCCACTCAGAGCCACGTAGAGTGACGCATAGGTGACGCAAAAGTGGGAGTAGGGTCTCCAAAGTGTTAGAAAGTCTCAAAGGGAAAGTCTAAAGTGTTTTCTTTCAGTTTGTTAGACCAGGTAGTAACTCCTCAACCAAAATTGATTTGTGTGTATTATTCCTTCAGGTAGGTTTTCATTATATACATGAGAGAGAGATTGTTCACTTCATCTCCCAATGACTGTTCATATTACTTATTTATCTATTTACATTATATTCACCCAATCGTGATTATTAGGTGTCAACATTCCCCCTTAATTTGAAGGGGTGTTGGTGAGTCCAAACATCATTCTGAATCGTTCAAGCTTTTCTCTTCCAAGCGCTTTAGTGAAGATGTCTGTAATTTGCTCATTAGTGGAACAATGATGGAGATGGATTGTTTTGGCCTCAACATGATGTCGAATCAGATGATATTTAGTATTGATGTGCTTTGTTCGATCATGGAACTTTGGGTTCTTTGCCAACTTTATTGCAGAGGTATTGTCAATCATGAGTGGAGTTGATTGTACTTGTTTTCCTGCAAATCTTCAAGAATTTTCCTGAGCCACACAATTTCTTTTGTTGCTTCAGCTGCTGCCACGTATTCTGCTTCTGTTGTGGAATCTGCTGGGACTGATTGTTTGCGTGATCTCCAGGAGACAACTCCTGATCCAAGACTCATAACATATCCTGAAGTAGATACCCTAGTTTCTTTGTCTCCATCGAGGTTTGAATCAAAGTATCCAATGAAGCTGAAGTCATCCACCTGTGTATACTTGATTCCAAAGTCTTGAGTTCCCTTCAAGTACCTTAGAACTCTTTTTTCAGCAGACCAATGTCCCTTACAAGGCTTTTGCATAAACCTGGAGAGGATTCCAACAACAAACGAAATGTCTGGTCTGGTAGTAGTTAGGTAGTTGAGACTTCCTACAAGCTGTCTATACTTTGTTGCATCTTCAAATTCTTTTCTTTCAATAGATGTGAGTTTTAAGTTTTGTTCCATTAGAGTAGTAAGAGGATTGCATTTTGTCATGCCAAACTTGTTCAATAGATCTCCAATGTATTTCTTTTGAGAAAGAAATATGGACTTTGAATGTTGGGTTACTTCAATGCCAAGATAGTAATGAACATAGCCCAAATCAGTCATTTCAAAACTTTTCCCAATTCCTTCTTTATGGATGCAATGTAGCTTTCATTGTTCCCTGTCATCAAAA
>APFE031064807.1:76952-87917 GCA_000404065.3 Pinus taeda
TTATAGACTTTACTTCAGATGCAAGAGCAAGAGGATCATTATTTTGCAGTTCAAGAGTGAAGAGTTTAATCATGAGTTGAACAACTTCAAGTGTAGAATGTGAGTCATAGAGTTCTTTCAGCTTTTGTAAGGCTTCAAAGGCAGTTGAAAATGACGAAATATGGCGACTCACCTCTTCATTTACAGATACTGCGATTAATGCATAAGCTTTGCTGTTCTTTTTTTCCCAAATGACGAGCTCTTTGTTTGAGGTAGGTTGTTCTGGTTCATTGTCTTCGTCTCCGACACACACTCCTTTCCACAACTCATTGAAAATGAGAGTGTGTTTTATCATTCGGGACCACTCAGGATAGTTCTCCTTGCCAGTGAGAACTATTCCCACGATAGATATGATTGAATGCATCATATAGTCTGATCTGGCCTCAAAATAATTATAATACTTGGAACAATAGATTGATGTCTTTGGAATAGAAATGATTGGTTATGTCTTCGAAAATCTTTAACTAAAAAAATAGGCTCCAACATATACCTTCCATATACCCCAGTGGTAATTTTATATAATATAATATATGTCCATTAAGAGATCAATGAATTCACGTGCCTTTATGGTATATGGAAAAGCATCACATATATACGTCATGGTCTTTCCCTTTTTTTTTACTCCATTATATACCATTTCATACCATATATTTAACCCATCATTTTATTCATATACCCGACACACATGCATGGTCCGATTGGTCAACATATGTTTAAGTTTGCATACTTCAAATCAAAGCAGTTCTTTTATACCTTTTCTACTATATGTGGTGTCATCCCTAGTGTCGTTGGTTATGGCGTTATGCAGTTCACCAACAACAGCAGTGACAAAATCCAAGCCGACCTTTGCAAGAATGCATCAGAAGACTCTCTCATGATGGGCAAAGTCAACAAGGAAAGACTTGCAAAATTTCTTGGTGAGGTGCAAAGGAAGGAGAACACAGAAGACATATGTGTCTGCTTTACGAGGAGAGACATTAACTCGTAATCTGTATGTGAGAATTCAGCCTGTGCCCAAACAAAAGCCAAAAAAACTCGGAAGTGAAAACAGAGATTTGAGATTCAAGAAGAATCTAAAATGAAAGTTGAGCGGCAACAAAGAACTGTATGCATTCAACGGATAGAAGACAAAGTAGGAATAACCCTGAGTGACGATGAAAATTGCGGGGAAGGTTCATCCAAACAACCGTGTTCATTCGGACTCTGGACAATACGAAAAAGGTTTTTGGATATGGAGCAACATCAATGCATAGTAACAAGCAGCGTTGTAATGGGCAGCGTCAACGCATACCATGTCAGACCAACATTGTAATGAGCAACATTCATAATGTAACGAGAAGCGTTGTCAGACCAGCGTACAACACACAACAATGACTGTGGAGGGGATAGAGAGCAATAGGCAGTGGACAAAGAGCAGTAGGCAGATGGGCGTTACAACTATTTTGGGAGCTGGCTCTGATACCATGTCAGACCAGGCAATAACTCCTCAACCAAAATTGATTCGTGTGTATTATTCCTTCATGTAGGTCTTCATTATATACATGAGGGAGAGACTGTTCACTTCATCTCCCGATGACTGTTCATATTAATTATTTATCTATTTACATTATATTCACCCAATCTTGATGATTAGGTGTCAACACAGTTTCTCTATAAAATCATTCATTGTAAAAGAAATTTCTGCTTAAGATTAATGAAGCCTTCATCTACTGCACTGATTTTCCCACATTGGGTTTTTCTGGGGACAATTGTCCAAAAACAACTGTGTTGATGTGATTGGTTCTTGTGCATGTATTTTTCTCTGGGTAATGGTGTGATAACTGCAGTAGAATTTATTTTAATATTTGCTGAAGGGATTTCGTAAATAACTTATTGTGAATACTAAGTAGGTGAGTTAAATCAGTTGTTGCAGTAGAATTTCAGTTTAGAAATTTTCACAGTTTTATATTATTAAGCAATAGTTCTGAATACAATGTTGGATTCCCTTTCGAAAATCCAGTTACAGAGAAAAATATAATGTCGGAAAACTGAGTAATATTACCTCACTTCCCTTGGAAATTTCCGACTGATCTGACCGCAGAACTGGTAAACCCCCGGTTATCTTTGTGTTGGCCCTGTGTAGGTCCTATGCCATCCTTAGAGGCTCTACGTCAGCCTTATGCTGTCTCTTCTGCCTCTTGGAGCTTCTGCGTCAACCTCTCTCGACTGTTCTGGTAGCTCCCTGATAGTTCCATATTTCTGCGTGAAGGTAGCTTCCCTTCTGCGATGGCCCATTTGGCTCTGCATCAAGCCTGCATGGGCCCAAACTGGCTCAACGCCAATCCCTCTAGGTGTTGCACTGTATCCACTGATGGCTCTCCACCTTTCTGCCCAGTATTATCGAACTATCCCTACCCCCTGCTGCAAAATGATCACTTAATTCGAATTTCTCAGCTTCCAAGCCCAATAAATTTCGAACTCTAGATCAATTCGTTCTTTCAGTGTCTTGTTGAATGAACCCCAAGCCTCATTATACTTTTCTTGTTGAGACTTCAATGATCGAGATTAAGTCTCTCATCAACGACTAAGATTAAAAACTTGACTTCATCTGCTTTCTATAACATTATCACCTATATTTTGATTAATACCCATTAATACTTTAATTTTCCTAAGTTTAGACGTAGGAACTCCATTAAAAATATTAATTATTTTAATTAAATACAATCTGGGTGGAATTTCACCAAATAGTTTCTGGGTTCTTTAGAACTCATGTGCCTTAGTCTCTCAACCAATTTTCAAGGCTAGAGCACATTTGATGCTACCAAAAACTAACAACATGTTGGGGTACAAGGGTAGCTAATAAAAGGGAAGCCCACATTTGGGTATATAATGTATATGAGGAAGCAATCATTGTGCATGAGGTGCACCGACTTTGATTTTTCCATGTTTCTTTATATGAATTTTTTTCCTTTCATGATCTTTTCTTTGATTAACTATTCGGAGCTCGAGGGATAAAAGCATGATGTATAAGGTTTAGCAGTGGATACCCTTTTAAAGTATGGTGGTTAATTTCTCACCAAGGGTTGGGACAATCATGGGTTCCTGAATGATAAAGGAGGCTCATCTAAGCCCTATAGGAACCAAGGTGATGGCCATGAGAATAGGATAGAGCTCATGCATTGGTTTTTTCCCACATGCTAAATGTGTTTGTCTTTACCCTCTTTTGCATTTTGTGGTACATTTTCCTGTTGAATGTGGCCAATTATGATTTTTACTTTTATTTTCATCTGTATCAACCTCCGGGGCATCATTCCAAGCTTGCCTGACCCAAGGTGTGGGCAAGGGGAGGGGGAAGGCTAACCCTATGTGGACCTAATGGAGGGATGTGGAACCAAGTGGAAGAAAATGATGAATGAGGTTATAATGAGAGGAAGGGGAGTGATATATGTGGATGAAAGAGCAGGACCACGTAACCAAAATAAGGGTTTCCTATGTAGTACCGTCCCTAAAGCCCAAAGGCTAGTAAACGAGATCCCACGGGACTAGGGTCCAAGGTTAACATCCAAAAGAGGTCTAAGGGGCAAGAGCAAAGACCTAGCGCACTTTTTCCGCTGAATCCCCCCATTAATCCATGCCCAAAAGTATCCATGATAAGGAAACTACAATACTCAATTACCAAATGACAAGGCATACCTTTAGGTTTGGGAGGTCCACCTTCAAACATACGATCATGATAGATGGGTGAGGGACCACATGGCTAGCTCAGGTGGTAGAGAAATTGCACAATGAGCTAGTTGGTGGCTGCAAGGGGCTGCTCGCTGAGGACCACCTTGGGAAAAAATTTCTCTTAGGGATATCACCCACAAAATTGTGGGTAACATCTAGCTCCAACTGTGGCATAATTTCTTGAAAAAGTGGATGAAGCTACTTGAACGGAAGGTCAAGAGAACTCAAGCAATCTCTTGGTTGTCATAGACCTGTTACCTACACATATAATAGATGAAAAATATGGGACAACATGCTTTCGTGACTTCTTATGATCACACATGCTTAAATTAGACCCATACAATCGACTCATAAAAAAATAAACTTTCAAATGCAATATTTTAAATATAGATGCATCTAATCTATCATGAGAAATATCATATGACATTAGTTCTAATGAAAAATCAGTATGCAATGCATCCTACCCTAACAAGCATATAATAATGCTAATGTTAAGTGTAATCATAAAGCCAGTGCAACCAACATATCATCAAATCGATATAAATATGCCAGCCTATATGATTACTCATGTAGCGAATGTGGACATAATCACATGGATGACAAGGTTAGTGGGAGGTAGGAAAATAGAATGCCCACACATGGATGAACATGTGAGAAGAGGAAAGAAAATGATGTAATCTAGTCCATGAGATCCTCTCTTCTAGCCAAAATATAGAGATGTCAATGATTAGGCTCATAATATTTTTATAGATGGCAACCTCGGGCATATTATTTCCACCATGGTCCTTATCATTTATGTCATATTTCTGGCCTCTATAAAATTATGATAAGTAGGTAAGGGAGATTGATGAGATGGAAAAACACAAGTAGGTTTCCCATGATGATCGTAACGAAAAGGGGGATCTATAATTTGATCATGATCTTGAGGGTGCGTCAAAAGAGATAAATTATAGTCAACGAGGGGTTCTTCCTTGACAACATACTGAGAAGGGGGAAAGGGATCATGGTCACTCGAGATCATTTGAAAAGGGGCGAGGGAATCACTTGTGGAAGACTTAAAGTGATGAACAAAAGGATAAGGCAAAGGGGAGGGTGAAGTATTATATTCAACAAGTTTTTCCTCAAAATCATCCTTTTCATGTAAAGGTAAATAATGACCCTTCTTCTCAAGGGTATTGATGGATATGCCATCATAAATAATGTTTGAGAGAAAGGGGAGACCACTCTCAACCTCATCTTCTTTGTTAGTGTTATAAATGGGAGCACAATCAAATTGAGGACCAACAATTTCCCATTTCTCCTTTTCAATGTGGGAGTAATCTTCAATTTCATCTTCCAAGGGGCTAATGGGGTCACCTTCTTCAAGGTTCTCAAAAGAGGAGTCATCTAGAGTAACATCCTTGAGAAATATAAGGTTGGTCTCAATTTCACTTTCCATAAACTCATCCTTCCCAACACCTGTGCTTTCTTGTTAATTATGTGGACCTAATGAGGACTCATCTTCCTTCTCATCACTAAGATCCTCAAGGTTATCGCCAACTTCTTCATCTTGACTAATGAGACCTTCCCTTCGGAAGGAATCCTCTAGGATTTGATTTCACAAGTGGCTTCATTAGATTGAAATTTGGGTCTCGTATACTCTATGAATTTGTTGAGAAACTTAATAAATTATGAAATGCTTTTAGTCTCACACGAGTCGAGCCAACCTCGGCGCTTGTATTCAATAGAAGCAATAAATAACTCCATGATGTTGTCTAGATGAACCACATTAACTTCGGAAGCCTGCTTCATAAGCTTTGCTATGTGGTCCAATGATGTGGATGGCTCACCCTTGAATTGTGGCATATTTTGTATAAACCTCCAATTCAGGGCATTTGGGTATCCTGGAACCCATGTGATATCCAAAGTAGTAAGCCACTCATGAAGATTTTTAGAAGCCATTGATCTTTATATATTGATATCATGGGAGTCGCTAAGGTGAACTAAAATTGCCTTAACAAATTCTTGCTTCACCCTAGAAGCATTGACTTTGAAGTTCAATGAAGAACTAGGGCTTCATTTTTCCAATGGAGTCACCAATAATGATATGTCAATATGTCATAAGGGGAACAAATCACACATCTCGTGTCCCTGACAATGATGCCAAAATGTTATCGCTCAAACTAGCAAGGATCCTTAAAGGGTTACTACTAGGCTGAAGGCAACAATGGAGCAATAACCCACTGTCACCTCAGCTAAGGATCCCTACTCTTTACAAACTTTCAGTGATGGGAGGAGACCCATTATGATAAGGATCATGAAATGGATGGACCAATGATAGGGTGAGGGGTGATCTTGGAAGTCTATTCACAAGAGAGGCTCAAATATGTGGCTTTCTTGTCTTGGAAGACGAAATGGAAGGCTTTCTAAGAAGGGCTTGGGGAAAATTTCTAGGGCTAGGTTGAGTATCTGTCTTACAAAGGAGATTCCTAAGCCCTAGAATCCTTGTGGACACTTGGGTTCTAGGTTATCTTTGAAGAATTAACCTTGATAGTGCATGGGACCACATAGGACCAAGTGGAACCAAGGTTCGGTCAAAGGGATAGGATTTAGCAACCAATGATATGCTTGACCTAATTAGGGAGGGGAAAGGGATCAAAGAATGATTTTTTAATGAAAGTCAATGCAAAGATCCTAGTGAGGTTTCTAGCCTAAGGAAAACCAAGGGCAATAATTTTCCTTCGAGTTAGGGCTTGCGATATCTCAAGATCCCACCGCTGAAATATCATGAAATTTGGAGGGCTTCTTGAGGACAAACCAACGCAGTTGTGGACTAAAAATCGAAGTATTTGGATGGCTAGATCATGAGATAATTAATTCCCTAGGTTACCTAGAGGACTAGACCTAGAGAAGAGGAAAGGGGAGAAGAAAAATAGATTTAATGTGATCACGTTTGGGTGGACTAGTGCCTAATCCTTTGGGAGATTGGAGTAAGGTAGAATTATGACCGTGGAACTTTGAATTTTCTAGGTCAAGGAGGCCTCAAAGACAACTTCACTTGGCACTGCAGCAACAACAAAACAACTTCAAAGAATTTATATTTCGTTTTGCATGGTAAATGGATTGTCAATATGAATTTTAGTAATGAAACATCCCTAGGAACATTCATTCATTATACATGGCCCATACATGAAGCATTCACTATCTAGAAACAAAATTTTCACAACTTCGCATAAGAGATGCAACAAATAAGCCCTAGTATAGCGAAATCCCAGCAACAATGTATGTGACAAAATTAGAAAGAAATATAGCATTAAAATGTACTTACATGTATAAGAATATATCCAACTATCCAAAACTTGCCATCATGAAGCTCTAAGACATGAAGATTATCCAAACATCAAAATTCATTCCATGTTCCAAAAATTCGTCCTCCAAGAAGGATAGCGAAAATCTCTAAAGAGATACTAGTTCCAAATCCAAGTGATGATACTAAAATGAATCCTCATCACTTCTATTTATAAACTTCTAATGAGTTCGATTTAGCTACTTGGCCCTACATTAGCCTTTAAAATAAAATAATGTGCAAAACAACTAACGTTCAGTGACAAGGCCACCAAACTGGCTCATAAACAACAGAATAGGCCTCTTAAGAGGTCGAATGATCAATAGTACATGTTCTTGGGCCTTCTGAGAATTCTGATGAAGTCCATAAGTGCGACAGTGATGAATAAGGCTCCCAAAAGTAGTGGACAAGGGGTTGGCCCCTTGTCCAAATAATAAACTTGTGGTGCTCCTAATGGGTGTGAGGGAACAAAAGTAACCTCATGTGTCTCCAAGTAGGTCGAAGATCCCTGTAGACCATCTGTAAGGGCTCAGTGGATGGTGTAAGTGACGCCATATCATCATACAAGTCTTGGGTCATTTGCCAAGTGCATGGTACAACTGTGGGGTCGGCCAGGCATGGTGAACCAGGGGCATCTTCCTTGTCCAGTAGATGAATCTCGAGAAATCTCTGAACATCTCTGGGGATCCATATTGTGTTGTCTACTGCTGTTGAGGCCCATGGCTCTCAACACACACCCTACATGTGTCAATGTAGCTCTCTGGAGGGTTAGGACCCCATATAGGGAGACAAAATCCAAAATGGAGACCATCTGCAATCCTGCATAAGATCTAGTGCATTCCCTAGCCTTCTAGTACAACAAGTCATCAAGGAAATCAAGTTAAAGAGCTTACAAACCATGGATAACAGGTGGGCACTTCATAATGGCATGCTCTTTCATAGTGGGTTTTGACATATATTAATGTCTCCAAGCTCCAAATGGGGTTAACCAAACATCCTATTAGTTGGTTTCTAACTTTAAAGGAGATAGCATGTACAAGGTACATCCTTCAAAGGGTGGTGGCATGTGATAAATAGATTAATGGAGTAGGGAGTGAAAGGGGAAGTCTTGGGCCACATGCTGGGGTATAAGGTAGTTAATAAAAGGGAAGCCCACAATTGGGTATATAATGTATAAGAGGGAGAAATAATAGTGCATGAGGTCCCTCGAACTTGATTTTTCCACTCTTCTTTATGTGTCTTTTGTCTTTTATGGTTTTTCTTTAATTAACTACTCAGGGCTCTATGGATAAGAACATGATGTAGTAGGTATAACAATGGATACCCCTTTAAGGTAGGGCATTTCATTACCCACTAGGTATTGGGACAATCATGGGTTCCTAAATGATAAAGGAGGCTCATCCAGGGCCTATAGGAACAACGGTGATGGCCATGAGAATGGGGTAAAGCTCATGCATTGGCTTTTGCCTAGGTGCTAAATGTGTTTGTCCCGACCATATTTTTCATCTTGTGGTACATTTTTCTATTGAATGTGGCCAATTATGCTTTTAATTTTCTTTTCAGTTGCATCAACCTTTAGGGCATCATTCCAACCCTGATCCAAGGTGTGGGCAAGGGGAGAGGGATGTCAAAAATATGAAATTGCAGCCAGATTCCACTTTGGACTACTCATTTGATGGAGATGATGATGGAAATGAGTTCCTCTTTGCGAAAGGACCATAATCGACCTAAAGATCACCTCGTTCGAACAAGCATAAGTTGGTTTTTGATTTATGCACCAACTCATGGATATTGGAATAGGTCGGCTTCACCCACACGCACACTTGGACAAGCTACGTTGGGTCCCTATAATACTAGTGATTACCCCATTACTATTGTAGTTGCATACCTTATTAATATTGTTGTGCCCCTATTATCCCCATATTGTTCTTACTGTGCCCCATAGAATCCCTCTATTGTTATTTTTGTGGCTTTATATTATTATTGTTAGGTCGGCTGGGTTATACTGTGACTCTTTAGACTCCTATATATAAAAAGGAGGTTTTTTCATTTGAAACATCCAATAATTGTTCATTTATGTAATGTAAAGGAGGTTGCCCCCTCGAAGATCGCTGAATTCTAAGGCGTTGATCTATCTTTTCTATCTTTTCTAGAGCTAGTTTCATAACATTTGGTATCAGAGCTTTGGATTCTAGGGTTTCGCTGCTCCAAATAGGCCATCATGGCATTTTCGCTATAATTTTTTTTCTACAATGTTTCAAAAGCTAAAAAAAACCCATTTGAGAAGAAATCGCCCTGAACTTCGGGTCCAAATTTCAGAGCTTTTCGTTTTATATTTGCAGAGATATGATCTGAGGAAGTTGGTATTTTTGTAGATTCCTGAATTACATTCCAATCAGGTGACCTAGGGAAAATCGTCATAACTTTCTCTCTGAGCATTGGATTGAAATTTCGTAAGAAGGTACAAAAAGAGGATGGACTGTTGTTTCTTGTATATAATTTTCAAAGCGAAAGGTCGAAACAGTGACTCGTGGCACGTCGTACAAGTTCGCTCTACTGAACTAGTCTATAATCAGGTCACTGTGGGAGAGTTCACATAAATCTTCCTTGGAGAATCCAATTTGGATCAAACTGGTGGCATTAGAAATAGTACACAGAGGGCTACTGCAGGTTGCAATTTCAGAACTGGATGATCCGAAAGTACAGAGATACATCAGAGGCAATATCGAGCTCCTACAAAGTGAAAAAAGGTGTGTAGATTCTCTGAAATTTTTGCTTAAGATTGGTTAGAAAATTTATTTTGAAGGAATTCAAAGAGAATTGTAGAGCATTATTATTGGTAATTGATGCCTCGAGGAAAGAAAATGCAAACACCTAGTAAGCAACCTGAAAGCTCTAGCATGACTCATGAAGAAGAGGAAGAAATGCTACATGATATATCAAAATTAAAAGAACAAGTGCAAGAAATGTCACTCTCACAAAAGCTAACAGAAGCTTAAGATAAATGGCATGGAATCTAAGATAAAGGGCGTGGAAGCTAAGATGGATGATTCGAAAATAGATTTGAAGACAGATTTGAAGAGAGACATGGCAGATTTGAAGACATATTTGACAAATTTTCTACAAGAAATACTTACTAATGGTGAAAGGTAGTAAAGGAAACTCTTGATGCGAACAAAAGAAATGTTAATCATGATTTCATAGACTCTAATGTGGGATCGAAGACCCACCATATTCCAAAAATAGATATGAGGAAGTTTGATGGCAAGGATCCCACAACATGGATATTACAGATGGAACAATTTTTCGATCTCAATAATGTGCAGAACACACAAAAGGTACATTTTGCAACTTTATATTTGGAACCAAATCAGTTTGTATGGTAGCGATGGCTTTTCTCTCATAAACAAATTATCACTTGGACAATTTTTACGGAAGAATTGACAGCAAATTATGAGGATACAAAAAGCAACATTTTTTTTAGCCAATTTATAAGTCTCAAACAAAAGGGTTCAATAATGGAGCACATTGAGGAGTTCCAAAAATTGAACATAAGGGGAAAAATATTCTAGAGGAGCATAGGATTGATGTGTTCATAGGGACTTTAAAGGATAACATCCAACATGATGTTCGCCTTTGGGAACCTGATTCATTAGAGAAGTCATTCAGGTTAGCAAGAAAAATGGAAAGCAAAATTATGGCAAGCAGGAAGCATACCACTCACAACTATAAAGGTGGAAGTGTTGTTGCCCCTAGTCTTCCACAACCTATAAGGTTGACACCACAACAATTAGAAGAAAAAAGAGAAAAAGGGATTTGTTACAGTTGTGATAGCAAATACACTAAAGGTCATAAGTGTGTTGAGAATAAATTATTCTACATAGATTGTGAAGAGG
>APFE031064807.1:97942-139848 GCA_000404065.3 Pinus taeda
GAATACTTATCGGAATCGGATTATCTTTATATCAATCCTACACCTCTCGACGAGAGGAATCTAATAAAAATATTATCAGCCATGAATAAGATGACCCACATGAAGTTTTGCCCTGGTTGCCAATTTTAACACCCTCGAGGAGGCTGAATTATAAGGCATTGATCTATCTTTTCTATCTTTTCTTGAGCTGGTTTCATAACAGGCTGGCAACAAATTCAAGTGAACCTTGTTGAACATGCCTAGAAGCCTATAAATTCAAGTGATTTTGAGGCCTATTTGATCATCACAACGTCAAGTAGCTTCTCTTCTATCTGTTTTGGTTTAGTACATTAGTGAAGGAAAATATTTTACGGAGGTCCGAAGTCTCAAATCTAAAGGTCATTGAAACATTAGGGTTTATGTTCTGGTTGCTAGCACAACACTGGGCAATTTCGACTATGGTCATTGGCACAACATTGGGAAATTTCGACTCTAGTCGCAGACATGCTATAGGCAAGAGAGCAAGCAAGAAGCTAAAGTTGCTCTTATGCTAACTTGATGAGAGCGACTCTGTGTTTGACTACAATTGACTATGCTCCGAAGTTTTTTGAACTTGTCCAAAGGTTGAATCAAGTTGTCTCTAATATATTCGGCCATTGTATACAGATTTTTTAGGCTGTTGGGTTGTATTATTGATCATATTGTATTGGGTTCATTGTACTCGCTTCTGAACTTTTTATGACAGAATAATTTGAAAGGGTTTTCCCCCTGTGGGGATTTTCCCTGGTTTTAGACCAAATTTGGTGTCTCTTGTTGATGTGCTGATTGTCTTCTTTGTCATTGTTTATATTGTTCTATCTTCAATTATTGTTGATGAATGGAAAGACTAATTTTAATTGGAACTATTTCTAATATTGATAATTGAAGTTTGGAATTGGGCTAAAGTAATTGATACAACATAGAACAATATGAAAAATTAACATGGTATCAGAGCTAAGGTGAAGAACAAGCCCAAAGAAGACAAGCCTTGAAGCACTCATCTTTGTAAAGTTGAAAGAACCGATCTAGTCAAAGTCAAGATGGTTTCCTTTTTCAAGAGTGATGAGAAGCTGGGCGACTCATCTAATTTTGCTGCATGGAAAGTTAAGTTGGAGATCATTGTTGATAACAATGATGTTTTGGACTACATTCAAGGGAAGGTACCTGAGTCTCCGGAGAATGCATCCATTGCTATCAAGAACAAATACAAGAAAGGTGAGGGGAAACCAAAACAAATTATAGCTGATAGTTTACAAGATAATCTACTTGCATATGTTGGAAACTTGAGTAGGTCTAAAGACATGTATGATAAGATTGCCAACATGTTTGAGGCCAAAAATTTAAATGTAATTCTCACCTTTAAATATCAACTTAAAGACACCAAGATGAACAAAGGAGAGTCCATACAATCCTATATAATGAGCATCTCTCATGTTAGAGATCAATTGTTAAGAGTTGGAGAAGATGTGTTGGACAAGGAACTGGTGTTCCAAACTCTATGAGGTCTCTCCTTTATTTGGGAAATATTCATCACTACTAGAAGAAACACAAATGTTCTCCCTTCATTTAATGAAATTTTTGGAAAGCTCGCTCAATAAGATTCAAGAATGATAGGAAGAGGAAGGATTCAAAAGCGCGAAGAAGGAGAACCCGTTGCATACATCACTCATGACAAGAAGAAGAAGAAAGGGAAAGGATGTCCAGCAAATTCAATAAAGCCTCCTCCTCGAAATTTTTATGGAAGAAAGGAAAACTTGAACATTGAATGCTTCCTATTGACCACTACGTGTCAACAATCCATAACAGTACACCCCCTTTTTTTGCAAAAGGGATAGCGCCTAATCTATGTGTCCGTTTCGTTCAACTATCATCATTAGCCTGATCATCATGTTATATTGTAAACTCTTTTTGCATGTGTAAATTGTAAATAATCTCAACAGATTCATGTCGTGTATGTAATTGCCTAGGTAAACCTATTTTTCTGGTGACGATCTACATTCCGGGAGGTTTTTTGTCTCACTGATCCATTCTCGGATGGTCGACAAAGTTTTTCTTCAGCCTTACCTCAAAGCCGGAGTGGATTTTGTCATTGGGATCTTAGGGGAGTCCTAGTGTTCTAGATCGAGTCTATGTAAAAGTGATTTGGGAATAATCCTAACTATTTGGTTAGGTTATTTTATTACAAATTTCTTGATCTGCTAGATTATATTTGTGTCACAGAACTGGGTAGTCTGTGAGGGTCATTTTTAGATGGGTTTTCCCCCTTGTGATGTAAAAAATGTAAAAATCATGATGTAAAGTGTCATGAGAGTTGGAAAAATAATTTATCCCCTCATAGGTTAATTAATTAAATTTTCTGGCCAAAATTAATTAAAATCCTAAGCCATAAATTTAATTAATTCTAGGTCCTAGGTAAATTTAAATTATTCGAAGACAAAATTCGTTGGTCCCTAAAAAATTAAATTTTAAGAAGTCCAGAGACTAAGGTAAATTAATTATTTTGCTAAATTTTAGACCCTTGGTCCTTGGGGTTAAGTCAAAGTCAAAATTTTGAAGAAATTAATTCAAAAATTTATTTTTTGAATTACTTAAAATATATTTAATTAAAAATTTCAAATTTCCTCAATAATTTAAAATTTCAATGGATGAGATTAAATTTTTTTTTGATCCTCATCAATGGTTGAGATTGCTTTGACGTGGATCACTCGAAATAGTTGTTGGAGGATTTATCTTAAATAGGAGGTCATTTTGTCTGTCAGGATCATCTGATCTCTAAATCGTGTATTAAGTTCTCAAGTCTCTTATATAATTTTTTGTATTAATGCAAAAGTCTTTGGGTTTTCAATGTGTTGTAGTGTTCCTCTTCATGCATTTATGATAACATTGTTTAAATTTCTGCTTATTATTATGTGAAAACTATCAATCGATGGCTCTCTTAGAATAATCTGAATATAGGTATCTTGTTTAGTTTGTTGGATCTAGGGTAACATTTTCAACTTTGATTGAAGTAGCAGGTATCTCTATTTCTTCAGAATTTTATTGTTGTTATATTTCTCTATTTGATTTGATGGTTGATCTAGTGTTTGCAAAAGATCTCTCAGGTTCTCATTGAGCATTTGGGGATAGTCCTCTGTTAGACCAACCAACTCTCAACACATATTTTCTGAAGAACCTACTTCATATAAGCCTCAGAATTTATCTAACGATAATGATTTTATTTTATTTATTTATTTATTTTTGTCTGCAGGGTTTTTTGGGCTAGTATCTCTCTAAAATTTCAAAAACTTTTAAATATTTTGTGGAAATTTTGATAGATCTCGCTATTAAGAGATTTAGATTATCAGATCTAAGAGCAGAGTTGGAATCATACTCCTCAGATTTGATAGATTTGTAAATTATTTGTATAGATCTGGTATTTACTTATGTAGATCTGAAATTTTGTAACATAATTTTGAATTTTAACACTTGGGTTTTTTGGGATTTTCTCTATTTTTGTAAATATTGGGTATTGGGTTTTTCTCTTTTCACTTGTGTAGAAATAGATTTGAGAATTCAGCCAAAAAAATCTTCAGATCAGAGCTAGATCTAGACCCTGGAAGGTAAGATCTGGGCTCAAAGATTGTTTATAGGAATAGATTTGAGAAATCAGCCAAGTAAATCTTTAGATCTGAGCTAGATCTAGACCCTGGAGGGAAAGATCTGGCTCAAAGATTGTTTGCAGAAATAGATCTGAGAAATCAGTCAAATAAATCTTCAAATTTGATATTTTTTAAGAAGATCTGGGGGTTTTGAGACAGATCTTGGCCTTGGAGGGAAATATCTTATCCCAAATATTTTTACAAGGCCAGCCATTAAATAGTTTGCAATAAATCTGAATATTTGAAGCAACATGTTTTTTTTAGAACAAGGGTTTCAAGTTTTGGGGCTCCTAAGCCCAGATCTGTCTTCTCCTAGACCAACGCTAGTTCTATTAGGCCTAGTGCTAGCTTTCATTGGCCTTGGATTCCCTTGCTCCATTTTTTATTTGAATATTTAATTTTTTGAAGCTAATCATTAGTGGGTTTTTACATAAAATTTGGTAAAAGTTTGTGTTTCAAATATTGATTTTTTTTTTGGAAACTTGGGCAAATGATCTTCAAAGCCTAGGGCCTAAGGGGTTGATCTCTAAACCATATTTTTCTTGACTGTTTGCTACAACAATCATATACCTTTCTGATAGTAGTGAAAAACACATCTAAGTGGTTTGAAATTAACTAAAAAAAATTGCTAAATAGATTAATAAGTAATTTATGTTTGATGTGTATCAAAAATTTGGCCCAGATCTACATTTTGGGTGACTGTTATCTCTGAATAATTCTGTTTCTGATGTCTGAAATATAATAGTGACAAAATTTCATGTGGGTTAGCCTAAAATCAGTTAAGTCTGAAATATAACAGTGCCAAAATTTCATGTGGGTTAGCCTAAAATCAGTTCCTAAGTTGTCTAATACATTAAGGAATTAATTTATTGAGTTGGGCATTCATTATTAGGCTTATTTCATGTTTTAATTGTTGGCTGTAATAAGTATATTAGATCTGATATAATTATGGATATCACATCATAATAGGCTAAATTTTTTTGATATTTCATGTGAGAAATTTTGGAAACTTTTCGGTAAATTTTTGGCATAAAGATGTCATTGATAGCTTACTATTTTCATTGTCATATTGCTGCTATCATAAAGTTTTTTTTATTGCTGTCCTAAAAACTAATTTTCTGAAAATTAAGTAATCTGTCATGGAATTGTGATAGAATGCATATCTTCTGTTTCATAAACTAAGTATTTTTTGAGCATCTATTGACATTGATTGCAAAGAAGTTTTTGTTCTCTTTGAGCTATAATTGTATAAAAAAATATTTGAAATAAGCTTGTGTTTTAATTGTAATATTTTCAGGGGTTTATTTTTAAGTCTTCATCCAATAAAGCGCACATTTTATTTTGGTGATTAAGGGATTTTGCGACACAAGTGTTTCTGATCCTTGAGTCTTGCTTCATCTCATCATCCAATACATTTGCATATAGGTTAGCTTTGCATAAATAAAAATTACTTTTAAGCATAGGCTTGGTTGATAGAGAGATAGGTATCCATCTATCTTTGCTTGAGAAGCCTGCTTTTAATAGTACTTAAAACGGTGACCTTGCAGTCGTGAGAGCCACAACTCTTTGCAGCACCAGAGCCACTGGGTATGTTAAATTTTTAGGAGAGGTATCGTTAATCACACCTTAGTGTGCTTCACCTTATCTTCTCTCTACCAATTACTATGAAATCAATCTCAACATAGAAAGGATTGAAGGGTTCACATTTAAATAGGCATTTAACTAAAATTAACCAAGATTCTTACATCTCACATTAGTTTTAGGATTTGCATTTCATATAAAATAGTCACTGATTTAAGTAGCAGTTGCTAATCGATTAGTTGGTCTTAATTTCCCTAGAAAAATTGTTGACTCCATAAGGCACTGGTATCAATCGTTTAAAATCTAATCAAATCCTATAATTCTTGCTAAATCTTAATCAAGTACTTGATCACTTCACTGTGTCTCCCGAACTAGTTGGTTCCCAACTAGTTCTTCTTCATTCCACTTTTCCATAGGGTCTACCCCCCTTAGCCTGCTGTAGGGAGACAATTTAAACAGAGAGATTGGGGATCAGGGTTATAGCTCCCGATCTAAGCCATTGTCACGGTGCCTAGACATTTTGTGCGACAATATTTTTTGGCGCCGTTGTTGGGGATATTTTATTCTTGGCGCTACAATTTTGGCGCTAATATTTTATCTTCATTCTCCTCATATCATCTTTGTCATCTTTACCGGCAACGACAACATTTTTTGGCACCATTGCAGGGGATATAGTCTTTTTTGTCCTTGGTTTCTTTGATATCATTTTGATCATCTCATCTTTCTTGCCATTCATTATCTTGTCAAAAGGCACAACATTTCCTGACGTCATTTGATCTTTTCATCGCCTTACCTTTTTTCATCTCATTAATCATTTCATCTGCACTTTTAGCACCTGGACATATCGGTTCGTTTCTTGTTTGGGTAGCGATTCCACTTATTCATCCATTACAACTCAAACAAGAAACCCTCCCTTATATCCAGTTGTTTTCCTTTTAGATCCTAGAACTAAACTCATGTTCAAGTGGCGACTCCACTTCTTTCATTTCTTACAAGAATTTCTAATAGAAGCTCGCTTCTTGTTGATCTCTTGATTTTCTTGAGCAGGGGTTTCTCTCTAGCATCCATTTGGACTCTCCTTATCCCTTCAAGCAAGTCATCATGGATGATTCATTTACCCCGTTTCATTTTACTAATTTTCTCCATGATATACCAGAAATGGCCATTCATAAATTGCCTTCATTCTCAAGTGGTGATTTAGTCGCTGTTATAAAGCATCTGCGCAGGGTTTCTCATACACTAACCAAATATTGTAGTTCTCCCCAGTATAATCATGAAGATGTCAAAATGCATCTACTTTCCTTTTCTTTAGAGGGAGATGCTTTGAATTGGTTTAATAATTGTCCTGAAGATTCATTCAGTTCTTTACAAGACATTGTTAATGCATTTACAGATAGATATGGTGATCAAAGGTGGCTCGCCTTGTGCCCCTAAAATTATGCAACAAAATGAAAATGATCTTGTAAAGGATCCAACTGTCAATGAAAGATTTCAAGACAATTCTTCATATTAGAATGTGCCATCCACTTGTACTGTTGCAAGACAAGTCCATGATATTGGAAAAGCAAGAACAAGTTATCAAATCAGTGTTGACAGTGAAAGGGAGAATGATAAGCGTCTTATAGAAGAATTAAAGCAGCTAGTTAAAGACATGCAATTCAGTCAAACATAGCTAGTAAAAAATATGGAGCTTAATTAAGAAAAAATTGTAACTGATTATGTCAAGGATATGAGAACTTTGTACACCCACATGGAAAAACGTGACAAGGAGATCGAAATCATGAAAATTAAGCACTTTAATCATGTAACTGACATGCAGAGTCAACATGTTAAGGAAATGGAGACCATGAAAGCTAATCATAACAGGGAAATTAATTCTATGCAAAGCAAGTTATTAGTCCTAGAGGAAAAGATGACGATCATGGAATTCAATCATTCAAATCAAGTGACTTCCATGGAAGCAAGTTATCAAGAAGAAATAAGTTCGATTCAAAACAAATTGTCAGCTATGGATGAAGAAATGACCATTATGAGATTCGATTATAATAATCAGTTAGCTACCATGCAAGAAGATCATAAGAAAAAGATAAACTATATGCAAAATTGTTTCATGGGCATGAAAGCAAAGAATGATAAAATTATAAAAGACATGGAAATTGGTCAAATATCTCTTCAGAATAAATTATTGGCCATAGAAAAAAAGCAGGTACCATGTGTCATAAATACAGATGGAATACAAATCATCGAAAACAGATTAAAATTAATGGAAGTTAATCATTCTAATCAGATGTCCATTATTCATAATCAAATAAAGGCTATGCAAGCTAATCATGTCACTCTGCAAGAAATAATCATGAAAATTGAACTAAATCAAGCAAAACTAATAGTAAGACATGCCAGGGAAATGAGTTTATTACATAAGAGGCAAGAAGAGGAAATCACAGATCTTGTCTTGTTGTGAATATCCCAAGAAAGAGGCTAACTCCATTAACGAAGATTTAACTAAGAATGGCATGATCAAAGAAGAAATTAAAAAAGGGTCAAGTTATAACTCATGATACCTGTGCGACCGATCCATCATCCTTGACAGAGCAGATGTAGAATGAAGAAAGGAATGTCATGCATATTTTACATACTTCATCTCAGAGTTTTGAAGCAGAATGTTCCACGTCATCAGTAATATAGCCTGCCACAAAGAAAAAACGCAAGAGAGAGAATGAGAAAGCGATTTGATGCATCATATGGTCATGAACAACTTCATTTTTGGATAGGAAAAAGTCCTACTATATGCGGAATTGGAATGGCAAATCCGAGAAACAGATGATAGATTTTCCTGAAAGCAAGCAAATGCTTAGTGTGCACTATATTGAACGCATTTGATGCCATGTGCATCTTTGTATTGTATTTCTAACCTTATGCCCTGTTATTTCAGTATTTCATTTTGTAGTTAGATTTGTGTTTTTCATGTTATTAGACTAGTTAATAAATGAAGAGCTTATATATTTCCTATGCTTAATTTTATATGATGATTTCTTGGATGGACGCTACTTATGTTATATTGTGTGTTGCATGGAGACAAATTCTGGATTCTCACATTCATCCATTGTAGCAATGTGTCCCCAAGTAGAGCTAGATGTTGACCACTACGTGTCAACGATCCATAGCAGTACACCCCCTCTTTTTGCAAAAGGGATAGCACCTAATCGACGTGTCTGTCCCATTCAACTATCATCATCAGCTTGATCGTCATGTCATATTGTAAACCCTTTCAACATGTGTAAATTGTAAATAATCTAAGTAGATCCGTGTTGTGTATGTAATTGCCTAGGTAAAACTATTTTTCTGGTGACGATATACATTCCGAGAGATTTTTGTCTCACTGATCCATTCCCGGATGGTCGTCAAAGTTTTCCTTCAGCCTTACCCTAAAGCCGGAGTGGATTTTGTCACTGGGATCTTAGGGGAGTCCTAGTGTTCTAAATCGAGTCTTTGTAAAAGTGATTTGGGAATATTCCTAACTATTTGGTTAAGTTATTTTATTACAAATTGTTTGATCTGTTAGATTATATTTGTGTCGCAAAACTGAGTAGTCTGTGAGGGTTATTTTCAGATGGGTTTTCCCCATTGTGATGTAAAAAATGTGAAAATCATGATGTAAAGTGTCTTGGGTTGGAAAAATAATTTATCCTCTCATATGTTAATTAATTAAATTTTCTGGCTAAAATTAATTAAAATCCTAAGCTAGAAACTTAATTAATTCTAGGTCTTAGGTAAATTTAAATTCTTCGAAGGAAAAATTCGTTGGTCCTCAAAAAAATAAATTTTAAGAGGTCCAAGGACTAAGGTAAATTAAATATTTTGCTAAATTTTAAGCCTTTTGTCCTTGGGGTTAAGTCAAAGTCAAAATTTTGAGGAAATTAATTCAAAAATTTAATTTTTGAATTAATTAAAATACATCTAATTGAAAATTTCAAATTTCCTCAATAATTTAAAATTTCGATGAATGAGATTAAAAGAAATTTTGATCCTTATCAACAGTCGAGATTGCTTTGACATGGATCACTCGAGCTAGCCGTTGGAGGATTTATCTTTAAATAGGAGGTCATTTTGTCAGTCAGGATCTTTTGATCTCTGGATTGTGTACTAAGCTTTCAACCTCTCTTGTATAATTTTTTGATTTAATACAAAAGCCTTTGGGGTTTCAACATGTTGTAGTATTCTTCTTCATGAATTTATGGTAACATTGTTTAAATTTCTACTTATTATTATGTGAAAACTATCAATCAATAGTTCTCTTAGAATAATCTGAATACAGGTACCTTATTCAGTTTGTTGGATCTAGGGTAACATTTTTAATTTTGATTGAAGTATCATGTATCTCTATTTCTTTAGAATTTTATTTTTGTTCTATTTCTCTATTTGATTTGATGGTTGTTGTAGTTTTTGCAAAAGATCTCTCAGGTTTACATTGAGCGTTTGGAGATAGTCCTCGGTTGGACCAACCAACTCTTAACACAAATTTCCTGAAGAGCATATTTCATATAAGCCTCAAGATTTATCTAACGATAATTTTTAATTAATTAATTAATTAATTAATTTTTTTTTTTTTTTTTTTAATTTTTTTTTTTTTTTTTTATTTTTATTTTTATTTATTTTTTTTTTTTTCCAGCAGGGTTTTTTGGGCTAATACCTCTCTAAAATTTCAAAAACTTTTAAATATTTTGTGGAAATTTTGATAGATCTGCCTATTAAGAGTCTTAGATTATCAGATCTAGGGGCCGAGTTTGACACTTACTCCTCAGATCCGAAACATCTGTAAATTATTTGTATAGATCTATAATTATTTGTATAGATTTGTTATTTACTTGTGTAGATCTGAAATTTTGTAACATAATTTTGAATTTTAATACTTCGGTTTTTTGAGATTTTATCTATTTTTGTACATATTGGGTATTGGGTTTTTCTCTTTTCACTTGTGCAGAAATAGATTTGAGAAATCAGCCAAGAAAATCTTCAGATCTGAGCTATATCTAGACCTTGGAAGACAAGGGCTCAAAGATTATTTGCAGGAATAGATCTGAGAAATCAGCCAAGTAAATCTTCAGATCTGAGCTAGATCTAGACCCTGGAGGGTAAGATTTGGGCTCAAAGATTGTTTGCAGGAATAGATATGAGAAATCAACCAAGTAAATCTTCAGATCTAAGCTAGATCTAGAACCTAGAGGGCAAGATCTGGGCTCAAAGATTATTTGTAGGAACAGATCTAAGAAATTAGCCAAGTAAATCTTCAAATCTGATATTTTTTAAGCAGATCTAGGGGTTTTGAGACATATCTAGGCCCTAGAGGGCAATATCTTATCCCAAATCTTTTTACAAGGCTAGCCATTAAAGATTTTGCAATAAATCTAAAGATCTGAAGAAAAATATATATATTTTTTAGAATAAGGATTTCAAGTTTTGGGGCTCCTGAGCCAAGATATGCCTTCTCCTAGCCCAACGCTAGTTCTATTAGGCCTAGTGCTAGCTCTCATTGGCCCTAGATTCCCTTGCTCCATTTTTTATTTGAATATTTGATTCTTTGAAGCTAAATCATTAGTGGGTTTTTGCATAAAATTTGGTAAAAATTTGTGTTTCAGATATTGATTTTTTTTTTTTTGGCAACTTGGGCAAGTGATCTTCAAGGCTTAGAGACTAAGGGTTTGATCTCTAAACCATATTTTTCCTCACTATTTGCTACAACAATGATATGCCTTTCTAATAGTGGTGAAAAACACATCTAAGTGGTTTGAAATTAACTAAAAAAAATTGCTAAATACATTAATAAGTCATTTATGTTTGATGTGTATCAAAAATTTGGCCAAGATCTACATTTTAGGTGACTGTTATATCTGAGTAATTCTGTTTCTGAAGTCTAAAATATAATAGTGGCAAAATTTCATGTGGGGTTAGCCTAAAATCAGTTCCTAAGTTGTCTAATACATTAGGATTTAATTTCTTCAGTTGGGCATTCATCATTAGGCTTATTTCATGTTTTAATTGTTGGGTGTAATAAGTATATCAGATCTGATATAATGCTGGAAATCACATTATAACAGGTTGAAAATTTTTGATAATTCATGTGAGCAAGTTTGGAAACTTTTCAGTAAATTTTTTTCATAAAGATATCATTGATAGATTACTGTTTTCATTGTCATATTGCTACTGTCATAAATCTTTTCTTACTTCTATCTTAAGAAGTAATTTTCCGAAAATTAAGAACTTTGTCATAGAATTGTGATAAAATGCATATCTTTTGTTTCATAAACTAAGTATTTTTTGAGCATCTATTGACATTGATTGCAAAGAAGTTTTCGTTCTCTTTGAGCTATAATTGTATAAAAAAAGATTGGAAATAAGCTTGTGGTTTAATTGTAATATTTTTGGGGGTTTATTTTTAAATCTTCATCCAATAAAGCGAACATTTTATTTTGGTGATTAAGGGCTTTTGCGACACAAGTGTTTATGATCCTTGAGTTTAGCTTCATCTCATCATCTGGTGCATTTGCATATAAGTTAGCTTTGCATAAATAAAATTTACTTCCAAGAATAGGCTTAGTCGATAGAGAGGTAGGTATCCATCCTTCTTTGCTTGAGAAGCCTACTTTTAATAATACTTAAAATGGCGACCTTGCAGTCATCAGAGCCACAACTCTTTGTAGTGCCGTAGGCACTGGGTATGTTAGATTTTCAGGAGAGGTATCGTTAATCACAGCTTAGTGTGCTTCGCTTTATCTTTTGTCTGCCAATTACTACAAAATCAGGCTCAACGTAGAAAGGATTGAAGGGTTCACATTTAAATAGGCATTTAATTAAAATCAACCAATATTCTTGCATCTCACATTAGATTTAGGATTTGCATTTCATATAGAATAGTCATTCATCTAAACAGAAGTTGCTAATCGATTATTTGATCTTAATTTCCATAGTAATATCATTGACTCCATAAGGCACTGATATCAATCGTTTAAAATCTAATCAAATCCTATAAGTCTTGCTAAATCTTAATCAAGTTCTTGATTGCTTCATTGTGTCACCCGAATTGGTTGGTTCCCAATTAGTTCTTCTTCATTACACTTTTCCATAGGTCTACCCCCCCTTAGCCTGACGTAGGGAGACAACTTAAATAGACAGATTGGGGATCAGGGTGACAACCCCCGATCTAAGTTGTTGTCGCGGTGCCTATACATTTTGTGCGACAACACTTCCATTGTTACAAGGGAGTGCACTATGTTCGAGATTGCCCCGAGAAGAATAATGGACCATGATATAACACTAGAAGCAACAACAACATGTTCAATAATCAAAAGAGGAAAGATCACCGATGGAATGACTGCAATGGAAGAAATGATAGAAGAAGAAGAGATGCTCCAAGTGACCATGAAGAAGATCGTCGTCCACAAAAGAAGTCAAAATTCTCCAGTATGAAAGTAATGTTGCGAATCAATCTGAATATATTCTTATTTCCGCTCTAACTAGTTCATCTCCTCTGGATTCGTGGGATAGTTAGTTGGTTGGTAGTGGGGCCACTCATCACTTCTTTGCTTACAAAGAAGTTCTCTCTAACTTGGTAGAGAGGGAGTCAAATTTGAAAATCATTCTTTAAGACAACTCCACTCATCCTGTTAAAGGTTTTGGATCCATCAAATTTCATTTGAATTCTGGGGAATTTATTGTATTACATGATGTAATATATGTGTCTGGGTTAAAGAAGAATTTGGTATCAATCTCTACTTTACAAGAAAAAGGGATGAGGGTTGCCTTCATCAAAGGAAACGTTCTTACTTGGCTCGTTGGATCACTTATGAAAGATGCATTTGTGGAAATTTCTGAATTTAACACATCAGAAATCCCTACAGTTATTTCTGGTTTATTATTTCTTGCTTTTTGTTTACATTAACAAGTTATTTAGACATATAAACATTGGAATAAACACAATAGCAACCTTCACAAATATACAGATAACCAACTGAAATAAACTGAGACATGTGAAAATTCTATCGCTGCAGCAATTGATTTACTTTTCCTAATTATTCCACCATAAGTTATTCATGAAATCACTTCAATAAACATTAAAATAAATACTGCTATAGATATCACACCATAATACATAACCAAACATATGCATAAGAATTAACACATTGACACAAATATTTTGGACTAATGTCCCCAGAAAAACCCAATGTGGGAAAATCGGTGCAACAAGGGAGGATTTTATTATTCAACAATTTTCTAGTACAACAGGGTGCCAAACTGGCTTACCCACAGATAGAAAAATTCTCCAGCACTTCTTCTGAACCCAACATCAGCCCTACTGACCTTTGTGTGACCTGAAACCCTCTACGTCATCCTGTTGAGACTCTGTGTAGCCTCTCTTTCCTTTTGCATCATTCTCGCAACCTCTGTGTGGATGACGCAGGCCCTGCTGGCTCTGCGCAATCTTTGTTGCCTTGCGTGGTTCCCTCTAGCCTTGCGTCTGCCTCTGCGCTGATCTCCTGTCTCTCTGTTCCGTACTTGCTGCCTCTTGACTGCTCACTAGACCACTGGTTCAATTTATCAGCTAACCCCTCTCCAGAAATTGAACTGACTGGTCTCCCTCAGTGTGTTTTCCAAGTGACCCTTCAGCTCCTTTTATACATTTCTCATTGACAAATCAACGGCTGAGATTAAGTCCCTAATCAACGACTAATATTAGATCTGGCTTGATCCATGACTTTTGGACCATTCTAACACAGTTTCATATTAATTCACATTAATATTTTATTTTCTCTAAGTTTAGCCTTAGGGATTACATTAAAAATATTAATTATTTTAATATTTCCCAAACTGTTTAGGATCTACCCAAATCCTTTTTGGGTATTGGAGATCTCATGTGCCTTAGCCTCTCCACCAAGTTTCGTGGCTAGAGCACATCCGATGCTACCCCAAATCAACACTCCATCTTAGCAAGGACTGTGCTCTGGCAATACTCCTCACTGAGCATTACCCTCATCATCCGGCATCAGTTCCTACGTTGATGCTAAGCCTTCCTGCCCAAAATCCTCTGCACTGTTGTATCTTGTATTGATGCCCATGGCTCTGCCACTGTTGCATTTGTACGAAAACTCCCTCTGCATCTATGCTACTGCTGGTTCTTTCTCCCAACATTGCATCTGCACTACAACTCCCTCTTCATTTGTACACTCATTTCTACTTCTGAAAGGGGTTCTTCACCATCCCAATCTTTTCCCTAAAGTAGTCAAATTTTGACTTTCCAAGGGCCTTAGTGAGGATATTTGCCACCTGTTCTCCTATAGGAGTGTAGCTCAAATGTACAACTCCTCATTGGACATAGTCTCTGACAAAGTGACATCAGATATCAATATGCTTCGACCTATCATGAAACACTAGATTCTCAGAGAGTTTGATGCAACTTTGATTATTGCACATGATCCTGGTCGCCTCCATATTTCTTCTAAATAGGTTCACCAATAGTTCTCTAAGCCATATGGTGTCACATGAAGCTCTGCTTGCTGCCATATATTCTGCCTTAAATGAGCTCAGAGCCACAAACTTCAGTTTCCTACTGCACCAGGGGGTCATTCCTAATCCAATGTTGAAACAATACCTAGAGGTACTTTTCCGATCCACTGAAATTCCTACCCAATCTGCATCACTAAATCCACTCAACTTGATATCCTTCTCCTTGGTGTACAAGAGCCCCATAATCAATTGTTCCTTGTAAATACCTAAGAACGTGTTTGGCTGCTGCCCAGTGTGCCCTCTTTGGTTACACCATGAACTGACTAAGGGTGTTGACAAGGTAGCAAATATCTGGCCTGGTACTGACCAGGTACATCAGGGACCCTATGAGCTGCCAATATAGGGTGGGATCGACATCCTTGTCTTCTGATGCATCAATCTTCTTCCAGTCGGTGATTATTGGTGTAGCCATAGGTCTACAGTCCCCCATCCCGAATCTTTCCAAGATTTTTGTAGCATATATTCCTTGCCCAAGGAAGATTTCTCCTTTCCATTGCCAAACTTCCAACCCTAGGAAGTAGTGCATTCACCCGAGATCCTTCATATCGAACTCTGTGGCTAGATTCTTCTTGCAATCCTCAATGAGTCTGGATGATACTGTCAGAAAGAGACCATACACATATAATACTAAGGTAAGCAGCTCGTTCTTTACGACCAGATAGTAGAGATTTGGATCCCCGTCACTGTTGACAAACCCCACCTTCTGCAAGTAGCCATCTATTTGACCATACCATGCTCTCGGTGCTTGTTTAAGCCCATAAAAGGCTTTCTTCAGTTTGCATACATGAGACTTCTTCTCATGAGTTTCAACACCCTCTGGTTGTTCAATGTATACCTCTTCTTCTATTACCCCATTCAGAAATGCCATCTTGACATCTATCTGATGGATCTCCCATCCCATCTGGGATGCAAGAGATATCACGGTCCTAATAGATGTATACCTGGCTACCGGGGCGAAGGTTTCCGCATAGTCAATCCCTTCCTTTTGAGCATACACCTTAGCCACAAACCCGGCCTTGTATTTCTCAACACTACCGTCTGCAACATAGTTGATCTTGTATATCCATCTCGAACCTACCATAGATATGTCTTGAGGTCTTGACACCACCTCCCAGACATTGTTCACCATTATGGAGTTATACTCCTCTACCGTCGCATCTAGCCAGACCTAATGATGAGTTACCTCCTTGAAACTGGTAGACTCTCCATCCCAAGCTAATAATTCCTGATATCTGTCTGGCTTTTTTTGCTCCCTCTTATTGTTCCTTGGCTCACCGATGAAGTTCTCTGCATCATGCAGAATTTGACGAAGTTCCCTGCTAATTCTTCCTCTGCCAGTAGGTGCTTCTATTCACTCCTCCTCCTCATCCTAAGAATCTTCCTGACTTGAGGAATAATTCTTCACTTCTGTTGGTTGAAGAGGCATGACCAATAGATCCTCTTTCAACTGCTCCTCGGAAGGCATTTCACGAGATCTTCTGAAATCTCTGTCCTCCATGAATTTTACATCTCTTCGTACTACTACCTTCCTGCTCCCTGGAAGATAGATTCTATATGCCTTAGCGTTCTCACTATATCCCACCAAATATCCCTTTTCTACAGTCTGATCCAACTTCTTCCTCTTTTCTTCGGGTATGCGGCAATATGCTAAACTCCCAAATATCCTGAAATGACTGACTTCAGGCGTCTTCCCAGTGAAGAATTTCTCTGGAGTAATCTTGCCCAATGCTCGATAAGGAGTCCTATTCTGAACATAGACAACTATGTTGCATACTTCTGCCCACAGGAATTTTGGCATATCCTGATCATACAACATGGCCCTAACTGCTTCTACAATAGTCATGTTCTTTCTTTCTGCTACCCCATTATGCTCCGTATTATAGGGAGCTACCCACTCTCTTCTGATGCCCTCCTTAGTGCAATAATTAGTGAAGTCCTTATAGAAATACTCTCCAACATTATCTGAGCACAAAAATTTTATTTTCTTCCCAGTCAGATTCTCCACCAGAGTCTTGAACTCCTTAAATCAACAAAAAACCTCATCTTTGGGTTTCAGAAAATAAATCCAAGTTTTCCTTGAGTGGTCATCAATGAAGGTAACGAAATACTCAGCACCACTGAGAGCTTTGACGGACATAGGTTCACAGATATCTGAGTGTATCAATCCTAGTACACTCTTGGCTCTATGTTTGCTCCTAGGAAATGCTGCCTTGACATACTTTCCTAGAACACATCCCCTACATACATCATCTCATTCCATACTCAGATCCGGAACTCTTGTTACAGTGCTCCTTAGAATTCTCAGAGCTCCATGGTGCAAGTGACCCATCCTTTTGTGCCATAGTTCGTTTAAGTCCTTGTCCCCTATGACTACCTATTAGTTCCATTGGTGATTCTAGTTGTAATCTATACAACCAATTACTTTTGATCTCAATCTGTACTTTCTTTTTCCAGCTCGGATGTTTGACGTATACTTTTCCTTGATGAAGTAGATGTCATAACCCTTTCCTTGCAGTTATGACACAGAAAGTAAGTTCATCCCCAATCCTGGTACATGTAGTACATTTGTGGCACGGAACCGCTCTCCCAATTCTGTCTGAAAAACTATGCTACCCTTCCCTACTGGAGTAAAATTTGCCTTGTTAGCCATGGTGATCCAAAAGTTCAGCTTCTCTTCTCGATATTCTGAGAAACACTCCCTGATTCCCGTCATATGCCACAAGGCTCCACTGTCTATATACCATACTTTTGATGATGCAACACTAGTCATGCATGCCACTTCTTCTTTTAGCCTGGAAGCCAACATAGAGTAATTGAAATCTCTTTCTCTTGTGCACTCTTTTGAAAATCTGCATGAGTCCCCTGAGGTGGATGCCTTTGCATCGTGGTCTCGACCCATAACTGATTTTCCCTTTTCGTCTCTGATTACTTGCTCTGATACCATGTGAAAATTCTATCACTGCAACAATTGATTTACTTTTCCTACTTATTCCACCATAAGTTATTCATGAAATCACTTCAATAAACATTAAAATAAATATTGCTGCAGATATCACACCATAATACAGAAGCAAACATATGCACAAGAATCAACACATTGAGACAAATATTTTGGACTAATGTCCCCGGAAAAATCCAATGTGGGAAAACTAGTGCAACAAGGGAGGATTTTATTATTCAGAAATTTTCTAGTACAACAGGGTGCCAAACTGGCTTATCCATAGATAGACAAATTCTCCAGCACTTCTTCTGAACCTAGCGTCAGACCTATTGACCTTTGCTTGGCCTGAAACCCTCTGCTTCAGCCTGTTGAGACTCTGCGCTTTTCTCTAGCCTTCTGCATCACTCCTACATTCTCTGCATGAATGACATAGCCCCTGTTGGCTCTGCACAGATCCTGCTGCCTCTGCGTGGCTCCCTTTGGCCTTGCGCCTGCCTCTTCTACCTCTGCGCTGATCTCCCATCTCTCTGTTCTATACTTGCTGCCTCCTAACTGCTCACCAAACCACTGGTTCAATTTCTCAGCTAACCCTGCTCCAGAAATTGAACTGACTGGTCTCCCTCAGTGTGTTTTCCAAGTGACCCTCAAGCCTCCTCTTATAATTTTCTCATTGACAAATCAACGGCCGAGATTAAGTCCCTAATCAATGACTAAGATTAGATTTGACTTGATCCATGACTTTTGGACCATTCTAACACAGTTTGATACTAATTCACATTAATATTTTATTTTTCCTAAGTTTAGACTTAGGGATTACATTAAAAATATTAATTATTTTAATATTTCCTGAACTGTTTAGAATTTTCCCAATCCTTTCTGGGTATTGGATATCTCATGTGTCTTAGCCTTTCCACTGCGTTTCGTGGCTAGAGAACATCTGATGCTACCCCCAAATCAATAACACAAGGGACACTGTTATTTTTGAACAATCGTCCTCGGAAAAACCCAATGAGGGAAAACCGGTGCAATAAATATTAGGGTTTTATTATTATGAAGTTTTCTGAATACAACTAGGTGTAGAAATTATCACTGTAGATTAACCTGATAATGCAATATACCAAAGAAAAATACTATAATCTACTTCTACTATCAAACTTGCAAAAGCTTAATAGATTTGAGCAAGATCAAGCAGAACACATATAACAGAGAAGAATAATCAATACACATAAAACACATAAAATACTCCGGGAAAGCCTCATCTAAAAACCCCACTATCTGTATTATCATACAAGGTGGAAATATTTAAGAATTACACAAAGCTTTAGCTCTCACATCCAACCAGCTCTCAGTACATTCCTCTTGGATGCTCACAAGCAAACAAGGCTTCTCACAAACCTTCTCCTTTTCCCTCCAAGCCTCCTATTTCCTTGCATAGTTTTCCTTGGGTGATCCAGCTGTTACCCAATGTAACACTGATCTCACATACTGCTCCAACACACTGTCAAAACTGCACAATCCTCAAAGAACCTTGTTCGTTCTGCATGGATGAGTTTCCTTTATAGGAAACTTCCTCCAACTGATAGTACAATGTTTTTGCCTTTAATCTCAACTGGGTCTTTGTCTAAACCAACATGCATGAGTTATTTATGAGAGAATCCTCATTTATCTGGAGTACACTAGTTTCATGCATGCATGCATTAACTGACTGAACTCACAATTAGTTCCTCAAACTATTTGGAACTAATTTAACTGGACTTAACTCAGTTAACTAAGCTAACTAATTACAACTCAAAAATAACTCATCCTTATCTCCTTAATTTAAGGGATAACTATCACATGACTTCACAAAGACTTCTAGCTTGAATTTCTCCAACTAATTAACTCAAGATGAATTAATTAATTAATTTTCAAGCCGCTGGTGAGACTAAATTAGAATTTTAATTCTCAATTTTAATTCAATGACAAATTAAAATTGGAATATACTGAATGCTATTTTTAGCATTTCTTGTTGCTATTCTCAACATTCCCTCTCAACAAGAAAGGAATTCAACTCGATCCCAATCCTGAACCTTTGGAATTTTCTGCATGCAACACTTCTCTCTAGTGTTGTAGCCTCAACAACTCCAGAAACAAAAAAAACATCCAACTTGAATCAATATGATGCATCTGTCATCAAAGTCTCTGACTTCTATTGCCTCTGTCGACTGAAAAACTCTGTGCTTCTGCTGACTCAACCTTTCTGCACTATTGTCAATCCTTCTCTGCACTCTTCAGTATCTAACTGCTCTAGCCTCTGTCACTTTGATCTCTGACTGCATCAATCCCATTGATTCCTCCTGCTACATCCGTGCTGCTGCTGGTCCTTTCACCCAGCACTGCATCCGCATTGCATCTCCTCTCATCATGTTGCATCGTGCTACCACTGCTGCACTACAACTCAGTTACTGAGATGTAAGTAAATGATCTCCCAACTGACCTCCCTGTTGGGCTAGAAATACCCTTTGATTCTATACTCTCTCTGCCACTCCATCCACATCCGTCTCTACCTACTCACCCAGTCCTGCTACTCCTTGTCGGGGCTCCCATAGCAAGGTATGATCAAAGAGGCTGGGTACCTCAAGGATCTTACCCCTATTTCAGCCTTCTTGGGACTATCACCTCACATCACCCCACCTCACACCTGGAGGTATGGTTGAATGTGATCCCTCTATCCACTTGGCTCGAAATTTCCTCCCACTGTAGGTCTCTGCATGAGTGGATGCCTCCACCTGGTCTCCTCTCAACATCTCCAATTTTGGCTCCTCCACAATTGTCTGAGACTTCTTCTGGGACTGTATGTTGAGAGGTAATTTACTCTCCCTCTCAAGCACCAAGTCTCTAACATTTGCCTTGCTCCTCAAGGCTTTGCATGCATATTGAACCTCAAGAGCATATAGGTTCTGTACTCGTGAACCGATCTGTTTCACCTATCTCGTGGTGATGTGTCTAAGGAAAACCTTTCCCTTACTGAAGACAACATCGTAGCCTTTGTCCTCCAACATCACGATCGATGCCAAGTTCTTCTTCAGTCCAGGCACATACTTCACATCTGTCAAGGTGATAAGAGCTCCATGCTCCCTCTGAAAAGCAACCGTGCCCACTCCTGAAACACTATACCTTTCATTTTCACCCATCTCTATGAGAATCTTGAGGTCTTTCTCCTCCAAGGTATTGAATAAAATTTTATCGCCGGTCATGTGGAATGAGGCTCCACTGTCAAGAAACCAGCCACAGCCCATCATCGATGACACCATGCATGCGATGATGGTAAATTCCATCTCGAATTGAGAGGCTAATGATTCACCTTCTGATCCTTCCGAGGATCCCTTCTTGGACTTCTCCGATGGGCAATTAGTCGCATAATGACCCATCTCATGACAATTAAAGCATCTCACTTTAGATTTGTCACCCTTCTTCCCTCCATGAGAAGAATTTGATTTGGGATGAGAATCCTTTTCCTTCCCTTTCCTTGCCTTACTCGCTAAGGCCAGATTTCTTCATCCTCCTTGGATGAAGAACCATCTCGTGTGCTCCTCCTAATCTCCTCCTGAATGAGATTTGACCACAGTCGTTCCCAATCTGATAGTTTCTCCCTTTCATTCACAGAGTCCTGGTAGCTATGCCAGCTCTTTGGAAGACCGAGGAGAGCAAGACTCACCATATCATCATCGACAATAGTTATTCCCACACTTCCAAGCTCATCTCTACAGGTGGTGAGCTTGTTTAGATATGTGGAAATAGTATCACCGTTCTCCATCTTGATTCTTCGAAGCTTGTCGTTGAGCGCCAATTTCCTCTAGTCGCTACTGTTCTGATAGAGGTCCTTCACTATATTCCACATTGAAAATGGAGTCTCCTTCCCATGGAGACTTGAGATGATATGGTCTCGAACTCCCTCAAGGATGACCCGTCTCGCCCTCACCACACACTTCTTCCATTCAACCAACTCTTGTACATTACTTGCAGTTGGCTTGGGGATTTCTTGATCAATGAAATCCTTCAAACCATTGTCTTCTAATACCGCTTCCATTCTATCCTTCCATGCTATGTAATTCAAGCTACCTTCCAAGGCACACTCGAGTCTCAAGTTGTAGAACGCCATTGACCAACTTGAAGTATGAGATGAATTCAATTTTTACTTGTAATACCGAACTTCAAACTTTGAATTTCCCTTCTCAGTATACTTGTTCACAACTTCAATCACCTTTGCTCTGATACCATGTAGAAATTCTCACTATAGATTAACCTGATAATGCAATAGACTGAAGCAAAATACTATAATCTACTTCTATTATCAAACTTGCGGAAGCTTAATAGATTTGAGCAAGATCAAGCAGAACACATATAATAGAGAATAAGAATCAATACACATGAAACACAGAAAATACTCTAGCGAAAGGCTCAGCTAAAAACCCCACTATTTGTATTATTATACAAGGTGGAAATATATCAGAATTACACAAAGCTTTAGCTCTCACAGCTAGCCAACTCTCAGTACAATCATCCTGGATGATCATAGGAAAACAAGGCTTCTCACAAACCTTCTCCTCTGCCCTCCAAGCCTCCTATTTCCTTGCACAGTTTTCCCTGGGTGATCCAGCTATTACCCAGTGTAACACTGATTTCACACACTGCTCCAACACACTATCAGAACTGTACAATCCTCAAGAAACCTTGTTTCTTCTGCATGGATGAGTTTCCTTTATAGGAAAATTCCTCCAATTCATAGTACAATGTCCCTATCTTTAATCTCAACTGGGTCTTTGTATGAACTGACATGCATGAGTTATTTATGAAAGAATCCTCAGTTATCTGGAGTATACTAGTTTCATGCATGCATGCATTAACTGACTGAACTCACAATTAGTTTCTCAAATTGTTTGGAACTAATTTAACTGGACTTAACTCAGTTAACTGAGCTAACTAATTACAACTCAAATACAACTCATCCTTATCTCTTTAATTAAGGGATAATATCCTTAATTTAAGGGATACTTGCTGCATGACTTTACAAATACTTCTAGCTTGAATTTCTCCAACTAATTAACTCAAGATAAATTAATTAATTATTTTTCAAGTAGCTAGTGAGATTAAATTCGAATTTTAATTCTCAATTTTAATTCAATGATAAATTAAAATTGAAATATACTGAATTCTATTTTTAGCATTTCTTGTTGCTATTCTCAACACTAGGGTGCCAGAAATGGCTCCCCCTTCAGAGAATTTCCTTGGTAGAAGTACCTCTTCTCAAAGACAGATATTCTGGTTGATCAACAACCAGATGATTGATCCCACAACAACTTAGACAGTTCCTTTGCTAGACAACAAAAGATGCTCTAGGCTTCTCTTTGGAACTACGTCACCCACTTCTACTCTGTGTCTACCTCTCATCTCCCAAGCTACCCCACGAAAATTCGTCAGCGCTGCCTCTTTAGCCCAGCGTTAGCTCTGCTAGCCTTTGCGCAATCTTTGCTAGCCTCTACGGAGCCTATGCTGCCTCTGCATTAGCCTCTTGGCCCTTTGCGTCAGCATCTTGGCCCTCCGTGTCTTCTGCGTTGGCCTCCTCATCCTCTGTGTCAGTCCTCAGTGCATTTGCGTCAGCGTTCCTAGGCTCTACACTATCTCTCTGACACTTTCTTTGCCTCTTTGATATGTATTCTCAACCTTGTGCTGAACTGCCCCTTGCTGCAAAAAATCACTAACTCAATTTCTTAGCAAACCCTACCCCATAAAATTGAATTCTTGATCAACTTGGTGTATCTCCAACTGACCTTCAATCCTCCTCTTATACTTTTCCTGTTGACGATTCAATGCTCGAGATTAAATCCTTAATCAACGACTAAGATTAGATTTTGTTTGATCCTCGTTATTTAGAACATTCTCACCCATATTATATTAATACACATTAATATTTTAATTTTCCTAAGTTTATACTTAGGAACCCTATTAAAAATATTAATTATTTTCATATATCTCCATCCGAGTGGAATTTTCTCAAACTATTTCTGGGTCTTGGATATCTCATGTGCCTTAGCCTCTCCACCAATTTTCATGGCTAGAGCACATATGATGCTACCAAAAATCAACACTCCCTCTTAGCGAGGAATGTGCTCTAGTAATGCTTCACCATTGAAACATCACACCAATGTTTTAAAACTCTGACTCCGACTTTGACTCGGCTGAGGGTCGACTTCGACTCTGACTCCGACTTAGTATCGACTCGGTCAGCTCGATTTCAATGACTCGATCGTTGTAAAAAATAAATTAAATATTTTTTTATTATAAAAAAACAGAATTTTAAAGATTTTCATTCATATTTCCAAACACACAACATTAGAATATAGATAGAAGATAACATATGATCAAAGTAGGCTCATGAATATATCCATTATATCAAAATGACACACAGTGCACTATCTAATACATACATGATGATGATATAGAGATGAAAACAAAATCACATAAACAAGGAGGCTAGAAATGACGTTATCCTCCAAAATAGATTGTAAGTCATCAAGGAACTAATACAAGGGTCCAAGATTTTTCCTCACTCCAAGAAAGTCCCAAAGTGTATGTGTACATCTTCAAAAGGTGCATCCTCCACCATGATGTCATCTAGGAGAGACCCTATGTCACCCTTTTCAAGCATGTGAGTGACATGGCAACCCTAAGGGTAAGCATTGGCATCAAAGAGGTATATTCTAGCCCTCCTAAGTCATCTCGATGATAACCATCCTCATCTGTGCCTTGGAAGAAGGCACCATCCACCAAAACAGGGTCAAGGCCATCCAGGGGGCATCTTTAGTCCATTTGGGCATATCACTAAATAGTCCAACGTCCAAGATTTTAAGTTTAATGTTTTAGCATTTGGAGGCTCATCAAGGAGTGTAGCATCACGTGGAATCAACTCAAGGCTCGATGCTCATATTTGGAGGGCCAAGGTTGGGGCCACAAAGTTAGGTTTGTTTTAAGAAAGGGACAAAGAACCTACTAGAAGGTTTTGAAGAAGAATGAAGCTATCCCTTAAGGAATCTCTATTACATATGTGATACCACCTAAACAAACCTCTCAAGATCAAACGAGATAAACTTATTTTGGGACAAAAAACCATTAAAGTGTCATAGTGAAAACTTTGGAGTCCCCCAAAAGAAAAAATATAAAAAAAATTGTTTTTTAGTTCATAGGCCGCTGTCATCCAACCCGCCCGAGTAATCTTAGACTTGGCCAAGCCGTCTGGGTTATTACCGAGCTAGACGAGTTGTTAGACAACTCATCTGGCTCAGTAATAACCTGACCGACCAAAGCGGTCCACCGGCCAAGTCGACTCGGTGAGGCCTTGACTCAGACCAACTCGGCCGAATCTTAAAACACTACATCACACTGATCCTCTGCATTGGTATCTGTGCCAATGCTTGGCCTGCTGTCTTAAATCCCCTGCACTACTACTTCCTGTACTATTTCCCATGACACTACCACTGCCACTGCTACATCTGTTGTCCAGCTCCCTCTTAACATGTGTTCCATGTTGCCCCTAGCACTGCCACTGCTAAATGTTGCACTACAACTCAATTATCGAGAAGTAAGTAACTAACTTCTCCCAAATACTGACATCCTAGTCAGTCTGTGTTAGTGTTGAGCACCAGTATTGCAACAATAATGCTACAACTCTTGGGATACCTACTTTACTCTTATCAACCTGGTAGTTCGTAACAAACTTGGAAGCGACGGTGCTGTATGCACAAGTACTGTTCTTACTGTAGGTTGTCACTTGGTCAGCCGGTGCAAGATCATTAGGAGCTCAAGCCAACTTCTATGGATTCTAGAAGAAGCTCTATATGTGATGAAAGGAGAGAAATATTACTCTACAGATGCTACTCTAGCTGCAAAAAGGAGAAAATTTGAAATGTAAAGCAAAACTAGTAAACCCTAATTATCCAACTAATCTTACTTTTGCAGAAATCACTATGAAAACCATGAAAGGAATGCCATCACCTACTCAAGAAAGTAAACAACATCTAACTAAGCTATTTTTGGAAGTAAATAAGCAATTTTTTTTTTTTGGATTTTTATGTGGATTTGACATGCGTGTAATTTATTTTTTGTGAATGTGGCAATGAATAGGTGGCATTGGAGAGTAGTTTTGGGACTTGAGAGGATGTATGATGGTGTGGATGGGTCCTAGGAGGTCTCATGTGGCCTTCTATAGGCTTTCCCACACTCGGCCTTCAAAAGAAAGTCTACAAGAAAATGTACAGGAGGACACAGGAAATCTACAAGAGGAAAACAACGTTTTACAAGAGGCCTACAGGAGGAGGCCGAGCGCAGTTTTCACTGTTTTGAGGGTGTGAGAGTGGGTGAAAAAGATGGATGAAGGTTGGAATGAGGTGTTAGGGCACCTAGGGTCTACCAAGAATCATCAGGAGAGAGAAAGATGATTGGATTTGCTCAAGGAGAGAGGAAGAAATTCTATGGAAAATGCAGAAAACTAAGGCAGAATTGAGGGGAGACTTGAGTGACCTGTAGGGCATGGATCAGATGGAGGATGGGATGGTTGATAGGCTGGTCCGCTGCTAGAAGAGATCTGTTACATAAACAACTGACAGTAAACCAATAAGATCAAGCAAGTAATGAAATAAGTGCATCTAGGAAAAGAGAGTTCTGCATCAAAATAGCCTAAACTATGATCTATGGAAGGAAATGTTGATAACTACTGTAAGAAAGGAAAGCATGAAAGAAGACTATTGTAAATGAAGAAGTTTGCATGGTGAAGAAGTTCTAAATCCAAGCAAAACTAGACTATTAACCATTAAAAGCTGGAAACACTAGAAGTCCTATGAATGAGGAAAATCTGTATTTTTGGGGGTAGCAAGAGGGTCTTTGCCTCAAATAATGGACCCAAAGGGAGGAAGAGAGGCCAAGGCACTGCTGCTAGCCTTTTGAATCTTCTCTTTATCACTACCTAACCTGTTATAGAAATCACAAATGGAAGCAAACTACTGAATCATCAAAAGCAACCTATTTTTAACCATAAAAGAAATACATCTAACAACAACCTAATCTACAAACTGAAATAAACATACTAATACAAGTAAAGAGGAGCTTGGCTGCTTGGATTGGGCCCTAACCCAAGAGCTTCAGCCCTCTGAGGTAACTCAGTGCTAGCTCAAAAAGGATTCCATCTTTATTATCAAGACAATAACAAGATTACATGAAACTATTTCAAAAATAATGAGCTCGAAGTTGGAGCAAAGTTTGCATAAGCAAAAATTCAACAAAAATCTGACCTTAGTGAGGCCTTAGGCCACTCTACTTATACAAATGAAGCTACCGACCACTTCCTTAAAATCAGGGAGGCTTGGCTCCCAAAACTCGAGATAATCGTTAGTCATCCTCCACTTTCTCGACTGCCTTCTGGTGTATGATTTAGCTGCTTGTACTCTGAGCTAAATGAAGGGGAATTCGAAGTGAGGAGTAATAAATGAGGGGGATTCCCTCCTATAAGTCCTCTCCTTTGTCCACTTCGAGTTATTGCTGCCATTTGTCCACTAGATCTTTCACTTTCACCTCAAAATTCATCAATAATCTGCATTAAACACATGTTACACCACATGGCACCATAACTAACTTAACTCACTTCATAAGCATAAATATAATAAGAAAATCATACAATAAGCTAAGAGAATGGTTGATTTGAGTCGGTTAAGAGGTAAAATGAGCCCATATAATTACCCATTTATGAGGCTCATCATCACCCCCCTACTGAAGTGTTGCTCATCCTTTGAGCAACTTAGTCCATCTTCTCATCTTTTATGGCCCTGGTGGCTTCCCTAGCATCCCATGTTTCTGATATGGTCTCCTCTTCCTTGTCATAGAATCCATCCTTCCTTTCTATCTCTTCCCACTGCTCCTCCTCTTCTTCTTCTCTTCTGCCTTCTAGCATGCCTAACAACAATGGGGGACTCAATTTGAGGCCAATCCAGTTGACCTTCAGCCTCTGCATGGAACGCTTATATAGTGGCACTCTTCTTAATGCCTCCTTCATCCTCATGGGGGAATGACATTCCCTGATCTGCAGACTATGTGGTAAGGTGTTCCATCTCCTCATGCATGCATGCACATAGTCATCCCCAAGTAGCCTTTGCATATCCTCAAAGTGTGCAATGGCTTGTGCCTGATCACTTATATATCTAGGGGAAATCTGAGGATTATTGGCAAGCAGGTTATGTGTGTTGATGAGTGCCATGGGATCTGATGGCTCAACTCTGATCACTAATGGCTCATTCTGCTCTTTTATCATCAACCTTCTTATATTTGTTGCCCTCAACTCTTCATGGTTCATCCATGAGGCAATGGCCATTAGTTGCAGGTCCCCTAGCCTAGCATTGGGGTCCCACACATTCATGTCTGTGAGGGCCATGTTATGTAGGTATAATTCTGCCATCTTTGCCTTATCGTTTGAAGTGCTTTGGTCACACAGGTCCATAAACTGCTTGTAATCTTGGAAAGGCATTGTGCCTCTTTATGCCAAAGTATTTATCTAAAATTGCAACCATTGGTCCTTGAGATATAGGCCATAGGATTTTGCTGGTGTTCTACATTGCAATGCCTCCATGGATAAGCTGGTCATGCATGACCTCTGGGTCTCTTTCTCTTGCAGCTGCCCCCTTAGCATTTCATTTTCAGTTTCAAGGTGGCTTCTTGTAATTGCTTCCCTGTGTTTGATAACACTCAACTCTCTATCCATTTCTTTGAGTTTGTTCTCCATATGGCCAATATCCTCAATTCTTTTGGATTTAGCAATTTGCCTCCATCTATGTGTTCTTATTCTCTCTTTCTCTAATTCGAAGAATAATGGAATTGCAAATTTTTGTGGAATTATTCTTCCTCCCTCAAGTAGATTGTAGTAGGAGGCAAGACTAGGCTGGGGATCAGGTTCTTGTAGCTTTGTTTTTTCCTCCTTTACCTGTGGCTATCCTTCTATTTCTTTCTCAAGCTTTTGGGCCTCCTGTAGTTTTGACAATGTCTCCTGTAGAACTGTCTGAGCCTTTTGTTGTACTATTTTTGGGTCTTGTAGTTCTACCTTTTCTTTCCATGTGGGAGATCTAGGAGTCCCCCTTTCATATGTGCTAGGTGCCTTGGAAGGGGATTATTTTCTTTGGGTATAGGGTGAATCTTCAATTGTAATTGGCACTTTTGAAGAGGGCTGAGGTTTCCCTGTTTTGATTATTGTGCTCTTCCTAGCCCTGAAATACATGGAGGCCTACCTTTTCCTTTTTTTGTTTTGGCTTGATTGGTGTACTGAGGGTAATGAGAGCAGCTGCTACCTCTCTTTCTAGAGTCTCAGGGGACACTTCTCCTTGTTCTGTCTTTTCTGCCTCTTTCTCTCCTCCTTCTCTCTCTCTTTTGTTTTTGTTTCTTCCTGTTCCGTGTCTTCAGCTTTCTCCTCCTTTATCTTAGTTTCTTCCTTCTTCCTTTCTTGTTCTGCTAAGTCACCAGTTGCTTCACCTTCTCCCCCTTGTTGCTCTTCCTCCTCACTACCAGTAGGAATGATATCATAGGTTAGGGTCTTTATGTCATCCTTAGCTGTCATGTTTCAGAAGATTTCCCATGCTATAGGGAGTGTAAATGTATGGGGAGTTTCTTCCACTAAAATTTTAATTAACTCATGGTGAGCCAGCTGCTCTGAATTTCTTGCTTGAACCTTAGTGCTGGAGTCAATGAGGGACTGCAGGAGGAAGTTGGGGATGCTGAGCTTCTGAGGGGTTGGAATGTTCATGCCATACCTTAATCCATGAAGGATTCTAAAGTGGTAACTATAGACAATGTTGTACCTCCCCTCACAGGATATATATTTGATTATTTGGTAGCTAAAATCATCCCAAGGATATGGTATGCTAGCCCTTCTAATGCCATTTTTATCCTCTATAGGGGTTTAATTGTTTTGGAAAAAGTTTTTCTTAGCAGCCTGGCCAATTGGTTTCTCATCCTTACTCCAAGGTGGCTCAAGAGGAAGGGTAGTGACTCTACTGATAAATTCAGGGGTTATCTCCATGGAAAGACCTCTAAAGATAATAGTGGCATGTGTTCTTGAGTGAGGGACCAAAGAGTGGGAAAATTCTTGGGCAATCTCCTGATCAAACCCTCGGAATTTCTCAAAAAAGTTCATCCAATTTTCCCTTGTGAAGATGTCCACTACTTGGGGATGTGCATGGAGCCTAGAGGAATTGGTGGGCTCCTTTCTCATAAATCCTCCTGTCATTTTGTTTATACTTCTTTGGAAAACCAAATGTGGAGATGGAGACAACAATTTTTGAAGAAAACAAAGAAACAGAGGAGACAATTTTTTTTTAAGATAACTAGAAATTTTTTATGTGTTTCCTCCTCCTAAAGAATTTATCCCCTCTTCAAATTTAAACCACTTCTTGCATATTTTGATATTCAATGGGTGCATGCATGGAAACTACCTCCTCAGATCGAAAATCATGCTAAAATCCCTGTTTTCTCCCTTCAAACAACTCACTACCCCTCCTGTAGAAGCCTGTTGTCTCTCTTGTAGAATTCTTGTAGGTGCTCCTGTAGAACCTGCAAGCACTCCTGTAGAAAACATCGAGAGAAGAAATATGGGAGAGATCAATGGAGAACGATGGTTACGAGGCTGTGGGGGCACATAGAAACTGTTGTAGCTGAGTTTCGAGGAGAGAATGAAGGAAAAGGTGGTGAGAGTGCTCGGAGAGGTGTATTTATTGCCATTTATGGATATTTACGGTGATGGAGGGTAAGCTAGCAACGTATACGTTGGATATATTCGGACCATTGATCCCCACCTGCCTTGTCATCATGGCCCCTCCTCGTAATCATCCCTCATGATTGCATCGAAGTTCACACTTCCTTCACTACCTGTCCCTGACATCCTTCTTGAGTCGACTGTGCGCACATGTGGGTGACATCTTCGGATGAGTGGAGTCAACTAGATGAGGGTGGCCAAGTTAATAGGCCACCTTTCCCTCGTTCAACCACAACCATCTCGTTACTTTTGCATGCCTTCTAATTACACAAATGAAAATAGAGAAGCGGGTTAGTTACTTACCTGAGATTTGAATGTATTTGCTGTGAGGTGTTGTGGCTTTCTCTATGTTGCATGCCTTTGTTTCTTTTGATGCATGCTATCTACTTGCTGATGTGTGGTTGTGTCTTCTGTAGGTTCTTCTTTGGCTAGATCTAAGCTTCAGGTGTCTTCTTCAACCTTCATGTTTGCACTCTCTTGCTGCTGATGCTGGATTTTAATGGGATTAGCTGCTACAGGAATTCCTAGAGGAGCTTCTGTAGTTGCTTCTCTCCTCGAAACTTCAGCTTCTTTCTGTGCTTGGAGCTGTGAGGATGATGCCAGAGATGTAAATAGAGATGGAGAGGTAATAGGTAGGCTTTAGGTGAGGTGGATGGTGCTGTTTCCTTTCTTATTTTTTAATTTTTTTAATTTTTTAATTCCTGAAAACTGTTTTTCTATGTTTTTCTTGGACGGGAAGAAGAATGATTCTTGGGGTTGTGATGTAGGCTTGGAAATGGTGGCAAGGAAGGTTGAAGACTGTAGGAGGGTTTATAGTTTATTCATGAAGCTTCCCTGTCCATCAAACTACCTTTTATACCCATTTCTAGCTCTATGTAATTCCTAGAGGAGCCTCTTGTAGAAAACACAGAGCCTCCTATAGAAAACACAGTTATTGAAAAAAACACAGTGAGGTGAAAGAAATGCCAAATATGATGGAGAAAGGTATGGGAAGGTAGGATAGTTGTTGGTATTGGTTGCAGGGCTCCCTTATCACCTTTTTCTACTTCCTGTAATCCTCTTGCAAACCTGCAATGTAGATGAAAATTCATTTTTCTTTTTCTCTTTTTTTTTTTGAAAACAACTAGGGCACCTCAAGGAGGTTTTCACCCTAATTTCGTACCTTGGGCGCCTCCAAGGGAGGTTTTCACCCTGGAATCTTATTTTTCTCTTTTTTATTTTTTACATCACTGGGCTGCCTCAGAAGAGGTTTTCAACCCAATGATGGGACTCAACTGCCTCATGGAGGTTTTCACTTGAGTCCTTCTTTTTTTATTTTTTTATTTTTCTTCAGTGACTGGGTGAAGTGGAGGCTAAGACATGCTCCACTACCATCACTGTCTTATTCAGATCTTCGATGACCTCTCACTTGGAGAGGGGTTTCTTGTAGACTTTCAACCAGTGTCCATTGATAAGCATGGAGATGGCTTCATCATCAATGGTTCTGATTAGAACTGAACCATTGTCATTGCATTTATCCACAGTGTAGGGTCCCAACCATCTTGTCCTTAGCTTTCCCTTGAAATCTTTGTATCTTGAATCATAGAGTAGTGCCCAATCTCCCTCTTGGAATTGCCTCTCCTTGATATTTTTCTCATGCCATATCTTTCTCTGAAGCTGAACTACCTCTGTATCGAGAAGGGCTTGCATTCTGTATTCATCCAATCCATTGAGCTGAAGTAATCTTTCTTTCTGTGCATGGCTGAGGTCTAGGTCCAGCTAAGTTGCCATCCTTAGGGTATTGAATTCAAATTCTATTGACAGCAAAGCCTTCTTCCCATAGAAGAGCTCCTAGGGTGTGAAACCTGTGGTGGTCTTCCATGTTGTATTGTAGGCCAAAGTGGCCTCAACTAATTTGTCCACCCAGTCTTGTCTGCTTCTACTCACTACCTTTGTCAAGATCCCTTCCAATGCTCTATTAGTGACCTCCACTTGCCCATTGGCTTGTGGATGGTAAGGGGTCGAAGTCCTATGCTTGATTCTATTATGTGTGAGTATATATTCAATCAAATTGGAAGTGAACTGACTACCTTGATCCGTGACCAACTCTCTTGGATACCCGAACTTGTAGAATATGTTCTCTCTCAAAAATTAAACTACTTTTTCCTCTGTCACTGCTTTGATTGCTTTTGTCTCTGCCCACTTTGTTAGGTAATCAGTTCACGCAATGATGTATTGTTTCTTCTTTAAAGGAGGGCTGATAGGCTCCACAAAGTCCATGCCCCACTTCTCAAATGGCTCAAAGGTCACTTGAGGTTGCATGGGCATATCATCCTTTGGAGTAGGTTTCCTCATCCTTTGACACCGATCACACTGGCTAGTATATCTCCTCTCAGCCCCACAAAGTCCATGCCCCACTTCTTAAATGGCTCAAAATCCACTTGAGGTTGCATGGGCATATCATCCTTTGGAGTAGGTTTCCCCATCCTCTGACACCGACCACACTGGCTAGTATATCTCCTCACATCCTGATGAAGAGTGGGCCAATAGTAGCCTGCTTCCAGTATCTTGAAGGAAGTTATTTTTGCTGCAAAATGACCTCCACAAGGCCCATCATGACAGGCCAGGAGGATGTAAAAGACTTCCTCCTCCCTGACACATCTTCTCAAGATCTGATCTGGGCCAAGTTTGAAGAGATTGCCCCCAATCCAGGTGAAAGGGGCACTTTTCCTTACTATCTTTCTCTTCTCTTTTGAGGACAGGTGTGGTGGAAACTATGTTGAAACCAAGTAGTTTGCTATATCAACAAACCATGGAGAGAGTACTGAGATAGCGAACATATGTTCATCTGGCATTTGGTCATCCACCATTCCTTCTTCACCCATAGGCAAATTTACTCTAGACAAAAAGTCAGCAGCAACATTTTCTTTACTGGACTTATCAATAATGGTCAAGTCAAACTGCTGTAGTAAAAGCAACCATCTAATAATGCGAGCATTTGCATCCGGTTTTTCCATTAAATATCTAATTGCAGCATGATCAGTGTGCAAAAAAGTTTGATAGTCTATGATATAATGTCTGAATTTGTTAAGGAATGCACGACAGCTAGGAGTTCCTTCTCGGTCACCGTATAGTTTAACTCTTCCTTTGACAAGTTTTTGCTTATAAAGTATATGGCACAATAACTTTTCATCAATTTGTCCTAAGGCTACTCCTATTGCTTTGTTCGAGGCATCTATGTGAATGTGGAAAGGTAAGGCCTAGTTTGGGACTCTCAGAATTGGGGCAGTCATGAGCTTGCTTTTCAAGGTATCTAGGGCTTCTTGACAGTTTTCCAACCATATGAACTCGACATCTTTACCTAAGAGGCCAAACAAAGGAGAGGCTAGCTTGCTGAAATATTTAATGAATTTTCGGTAATACCCATCTAAGCCTAGGAAACTTCTGACATCTCTCACTTTTTGAGGAGGTGGGACCCTTTGGATGATGGCAATTTTGTTGGGGTCCACTTGCAGTCCTTGTTGAGATATTGCATGACCTAGCACGGTCCCTTCAGTCATCAGAAATTCACATTTTTTTGGACTGAGGGACAAGCTCATCTCAATACACTTGTCTAGAACTTTTCCTAGGTTAGATAAAGCTTCTTGAAAGTCAGATCCATAAGGAGTAAAGTCATCCATGTATATCTCTACTGCATCATGAACTAATTTAGAAAATATACTTAGTACTATTCTTTGGAAAGTGGCTGGAGCATTACACAAACCAAAAGGAAAGACCCGGTATGCAAAGGTACCCCAAGGACAAGTGAAAGTGGTCTTATCTTGGTCTCTCGAGCTGATTTGAATTTTATTGTACCTGCTAAACCCATCTAGGGAAGAGAAAAACTTTTTCCCTGCCAGACCGTCTAACACTTGATCTATGAAAGGTAAATGAAAATGGTCCTTTTTAGTGGCTTTGTTCAACTCCCGATAGTCGATACAGATTCTCCACTTACCATTTTTCTTTGGCACTAGCACCAAAGGAGAGATCCATTCACTGTCAGAGATGGGATAGATGAATCCTGCATCAAGAAATTTATGCAATTATTCCTTAACAATATCTTTAAGTGCTGGATTCATCCTCATTTGAGGCTGCCTGACTAGCTTGAAATCCTCCTTAATGTATATATGATGAGTGCATATTGAAGGGTGCACTCCCTTCATCTCCTTATAACTCCGAGCGAAGGCATCTAGGTGTTTTCTTAGTAGGCTACACAGTTCCTTCTCCTGGGAAGTGGATAGGGATAGATTGATTTTCAAGGTTCTTTCTGGGCCGAACTCTATATTCTTAACATGGAGAGGAGTGGAGTTGGCCGCACAGAGATCATTTGAGGGGTTGTTTTGGGTTTCTCTTACTATGTCCTCTAATGGCGATACACTGGGAGGTGGATTCTGAATCAGATTTTCAATCATATCATCCTCATCTTGCGGTTTTCCCCCATGGCGATTTCTAATGCACAAAGCGGTGCAAAATAGACTTCATCCTCATCTTCCTCCTCCAACCAGAGAGGTAGATCATGTTTTAGCAAAGGTTGGGTAGGAGGATATAGGATTGACTGCTTGGACATATGCCTATTCTTTATGGTCATGTTCCCAGCTCGACAACTGATGTAGGCATCGGTGGTAGCCAACCAGGGTCTTCCCAGAATGAGAGGATACCCAGTGAGCTTTGCCTTTGGCTAGAGAACTAAGAAATCAACAGGGTAATCCCAAGAATCAATGGAGACCATCACCTCTTCCACAATCCCCTCAGGGGTCATAGTGGAGCGGTCTGCAAGCTATAGCACAGTTGTGGTCTTCCTTAAGGAGCCCTGGAGGTTGAGTTTGAGCATTGTGTCCCTTGTCATCACATTAATGGCAGCTCCCAAATCAATCAAGGTGTGTGGGATTATGGTGCCATTGATATGGACATCAACTACTGGGCTTCAAGGTCTAAATATTTTGGATAGATTACCTACCCTAACATCAGGTCAGATAGTTGCCCTCTGACATTGATGGTTGGAGCATCTCTCTTGCACCTTCCTGGATGCTTAAAGCACTTCTCTTTGATCAACCTATTGTAGATAGGTACATCTTTTATGGCTTGGAGAAGTGGTATCTTCACACATAAATGTTTCAATTCTCCCAGGAGTTTAGCTTCTTCTGGAGTACACTGGACTGTTGTGGATAGTCTCTCAGGAAAGGGTGGATTTACTCTAGGTTCACTTTCCTCTTTATCTTCCTCAACCTCCCTGGGTGGAGGCTGGTTATCTGGGAGAACTTTCCCAGATCACAAGTTAATTTCCTGAATCTCCGCAACATAAGTCGGGCATGATGGTTCCCCACTATACACCTGTTGAGCCTGTCTATTGTTCAGGTTCGGATTTGGCTGGGCAGGCATTTGGGGTTGCTTTGGTGGAGAAGGAGGTAACGGTTGTGGTTGGGTAGGTGGTGGAGGCAAAAGAGGAGGAGGAGAGTTGTATTGGGGCTTCCAACCTTGATGAGATGCATTCCACTGAGACTACGACTGAGCATAGGATTGAAATGAATGGGTGGCTAGTTGGGCATGATATGGAGATGTGAAGGACCAAGGAGGAGGTGTGGACCAGGAAGGATGAGTAGGGGGGCCCCAAGAAGGTATGGAAGTGACTTGGTTGGGGTTGTAGTATGCCTAAGATGTCCCTTGCATCTCCTGTTGATATGGTCTAGTTCCATGCGACCTCCTTAGGTTTATGTAATAGAGCTGTTCAGTGACTCCCTCAACCCTTGATATACAACTTTAAGTTCGGGTAAGGAAGGGCACTTGTCTGTGGAATGATTTTTTTCACAAACTGAACAACCCTCTATAGAGTTCATTGGGCATTCATTCCTAGGATGCCTCCTAGTGCATCTAGGGCAAAAAATGGCCAAAGGATCTCTGCTTCCTTTTGTTTCCTTTTGATATGTAAGATATCCATTTGCATGGCAAGAGTCTGCTGCATCTCACTCTTGAAGTCTTCCAGCATGTTTCCAATTTCTCCTTTAATGGATGAGCTAGAGGAAGAGGTACTGGCTATGGGTTGACTCCCCCCTACCTTTCTTTCTGGCTTATCTAGAATGGTTTCTAAAAATAGTCTTTATGTCCTCATAGGATAGTTGGTAGATGTCTCCCCCGGCTAGTAGATGGAGGGTGTCTAAAAGATCTTCCCGAATTCGCCTGAGCAGGACCAGCTTCAGAGACTCGGGGTCAAGTGTACACCCACCCCTTTTGTAACTGAGCTGGAACCTCTCTTCATAATATTCCAGGGACTCATCGCTTCCTATAGTCATTCGGAAAATTTATTCTTTAGTATCTTTTGACCTACAATAGTCTTGATACTTGTTGTTAAAGGCTTGCTGCATCTGAGCCCAAGTTGTGATCCTATTGTCAGGTAATCCCATGAACCAGCGTAGTGCTGCATCCTTGAGAGTAGAAGGGAACAATTTCAACTTTTTCTCATCCTCTGCATAGTCATAGGTTCGACAGATAACAGAAAACTCAAACAAAAAAGTGTCAAGATCTTCTGTACTCAGACCATGGAAATGAGGTAGGGCGGAAGGGCTTATATTCTTCATTTTGGTGTCCCCATTGGTCTCCCGAATGGGAAAGGTATGCTCTATTCTCTCTCCATTCTCACTAGCATTTCTGTGTTCAACGATTGGCTCCAAAGGAGTGTTTTCTTCTTCTTTTTCCCTTATAGGTTCTTCAAATATGTCTTGTTGTTCACCTAAGGGTTCTTCTTAATCACAGCCACCGAAGAAGAGAGAAGGTTGGCTGTGTGAAGTAGTGGGGGTGTTGGGATTTTTTTTTTTTGAGTTATCTCTATTCCTATGAGGCATGAAAGGAAATCTTATTGGTTGGTTTTTGTTTCTTTTTTCCCATACTGATAGTACCTGCAAAACTAAAATTGATTGAACAAAAAAAATTGCAACTAATTGAAATGAACTTGCTGAAATGAAATTGGTAGAATTTGAAAAGGAAAGCAAGGAAATTTAGAACTTGAAAGGAAAGGAGATGACTAGTCTACTCTTGCTGAAATGAAATTTGTAGAATTGAAAAGGAAAGCAAGGAAATGCAGAACTTGAAAGGAAAGGAAATGACTAGTCTACTCTTGTTGAAATAAACTATTAGAAAAATGTTGCAATAGAAAATAGAAGAAAGAACTAATCACAGAATACTCTAACACTTCCCTGATAATGGCCCCAAGTGGTGAGTACTAGTATTGCAGCAATAATGTTGCAACTCCTGGGCCACCTACTTTACTCTTATCAACTCGGTAGTTCATAATAAACTTGGAAGCGACAGTGTTGTATGCACAAGTACTAACTCTTACTGCAGGCTGTCACTTGATTAGCTAGCACAAGTTTGCAAGTAAACGACTGATCTGGCCTACTGCTAGAAGAGATCTGCTGCATAAACCACTGGTAGTCAACCAATAAGATCAAGCAAGCAATTAAATAAGTGTATCTAGGAAAACAAAGTTTTGCATCAAAATAGTCTAAATTATGATCTATGGAAGGAAATGCTGATAACTGCTGCAAGAAAATAAAGCATGAAAGAAGACTATTGTAAATAAAGAAGTGAGCATGGTGAAGAACTTCTGAAGCCAAGCAAAACTAGACTATTAACCACTAAAAACTACAAACACTAGAAGTCCTATGAATGAGGAAAATCTGTGTTTTTGGGGCAACAAGAGGGTCTTTGCCTCAAGTTATGGTCCCAAAGGGAGGAAGAGAAGCCAAGGCACTACTGCTAGCCTTTGAATCTTTTCTTTATCACTGCCTAATCTGCTATAGAAAGCAAAAATGGAAGCAAACTATTGGATCATCAAAAGAAACCTATTCTTAACCATAGAAGAAATACATTTAATAGCAACCTAATCTACAAATTGAAATACAAATAAAAATACAAGTAAAGAGGAGCTTGGCTACTTGGATTAGGCCCTAAACCAAGAGCTTCAGCCCTCTGAGACAACTCAGTGCTAGCTCAAAAAGGATTCCATCTTTATTATCAAGACAATAACAAGATTACATGAAACTGTCTCAAAAATAATGAGCTCGAAATTGGAGCAGAGTTTGCATGAGAAAAAATTCAACAAAAATCATACCTTAGTGAGGCCTTAGGCCTCTCTACTTATACAAATGAAGCTACCAACAACTTCCTTAAAATCAGGGAGGCTTGGCTCCTAAAACGCAAGATAATCTTTAGTCATCCTCCACTTGCTTGGCTGCCTTTTGGTGCATGGTTTGGCTGCTTGTACTCCGAGCTGAATGAAGGGGAATTCAAAGTGAGGAGTAATAAATGAGGGGGATTCCCTCCTACAAGTCCTCTCCTTTGTCCACTTCGAGTTATTGCTGCCATTTGTCTATTGGATCCTTGACTTTGACCTCAAAATTCATCAATAATCTGCATTAAACACATGTTAGACCACATGGCATCATAACTAACTCAACTCATCAAAAAATCATACAATAAGATAAGAGAATGGTTGATTTGAGTAGGTTAGGAGGTAAAATGAGCCCATATAATTACCCATTTATGTGACTCATTAGTTAGCTTGATGGGCCCTGACCCAGGTTCAGCATTAAGCAACCAAGCAAATCCCTACACTACTGGCCCTTTCGGCATCAATCTGCGGAGCGCGGACTGAATTCTCACCCAAAGCAGTATGGGGGGATGTAGGAACTAAGTTTCTACACCCTGAGATAGTCATAATGTCTATTTTATATCCTCACTCCTGTCTTCACACAGATCGATAATCCCTTAGCTCCATATCTTTTCCAGATTAGCAATCACATAAGCATTAAAGTAAACTGTAGATAGAACATAAACATAAATCGCAAAAGACAAGCCAAGACAAGAGGACACAAGATGTGGTGCTAGCCAAGGACAAACCCCAATGTGGGGAAACCCTTGATCAATTCTTCTCATATGTTCTTCAATAGTTCACCAGAGAGAGAGAGATATAGTACATTTACAACAAAAGTCAACACTTTGACTTATCTAGATAAGAGCATAGATCATCTCTAAGAAGATGATACATGAGATCAGTTTAAGACATGTTGCTTCAACTAATTCTCCAAGGTGACTCCTTCACCTATCATTATGTTGCATTTTGTCATCATGTTGCACCTCACCGCACTGCACCATGCTACACCCATCATCAATATGTTGCATCTCATCACGCTTCATTAATCATGACTGTACCCATCACTGTACTAAATTATGTGCCTTTGCTGCGCCATGTTGCCATCCTGACCTATGTGTTAGTTACACCTTGCTTGCTTGTTGTCCCTAGCATGTTTGTTGTCCTTAGCATGCTTGTTGTTGCATGCTAGTTGTCCCTTGCATGCTAGTTGTAACATTGCATGCTTGGTGTATTTGCTGCTAAGTACCATACAACTTTCCCAATGTTAGTTAGTTGTCCCTTGCATGTTTCTCTCCTTCAGAGACAGATGCTTCGACTGTTTCGACAATTCCCGACAGTTTCGACTTTTCCGGTAGTTCCAGATTTTCCGGCAGTTCCGGCTTTTCCAGCTTTTCTGGTAGTTCCAACTTTTTTGGCATTTCCAGCTTTATTAGCATTTCCGGCTTTTCTGGAAGTTCCAGATTTTCCGGCAGTTCTGACTTTTCGGTAGTTTTGGATTTTCCAGTAGTTCAGGCTTTTCTGGATTTTCCACAGTTCTGGCTTTTCTGGATTTTCTAGCTTTTCCGGTAGTTCCGGTTTTTCTGACTTTTCTGACTTTTTTGGGTTTTCCGGCTTTAAATTTTTGATAGTTCCAGCTTTTCTGGCTTTTCTAGCTTTTTGGCAATTCCGGCTTTTACGATAGTTTCGACTTTTCCAGCAGTTTCGGCTTTTCTGGTTTTTCTGACTTTTTGAGCAACGTAGAGCTTATTCTCCCATGACTGCATTTAGATCTAGGGCATGTTATCTAGGGCAGCGTGTACCCTAAGGCACTCCCTCTAGCTCTCATTTTCATCAAGCCTAAAACAGGATGAAGTGAGATCACAAGAGTGAGTGTGTGTGTGACAAATGAATTCAAGTCCTCTTCTATTTATACTAAAACATAGAGGTTGAATAGACATGACTGTTGGTCTTCTAAGCCTACATAAGTTGTTGGTCGACTTGACAATTTGTCCATAATAAAAATAAATTCATATCTTCATAAATACTTATCGGAATCAGATGATATTTAGATCAATCCTACACCTCTCGATGAGAGGGATCTAAGAGAAATATTAGCTACCATAAATAAGATGACCCACATGGAGTTTGGCCTAGTTGCCACTTTTTACACTCCCTCTCAACTAGGGAGAACTCCATCCGTTGATCCATATGTCCCAATGTACTATCTCTACCATTAATGCCTTGCACTGCTCTACTCTGCTGAGCTTTGCTATGCTCTGCTGAACCATGAAGAATAAGAATTGATCGAGAATGCCTCATACCATTCTCTACTGACTCGAAGTCAGTTTCATCTAAAGAGAGTGTGTCACATCACTCTTACTGACCCGAAGTCAGTATTATTGATCCCAAGTCAATATCACAAGAGAGTGTCTCAAACCACTCATACTGATCCTAGATCAATATCACGAGTGTCTAAAACCACTCATATTGATCCCATATCAGTTTCATTGATCCTAGATCAATGGAGGTGATCCTAGCATAGGGAGTACGGTAGATACAACGATGTGTCCATCAATAGAACTACTATGGTCCCTATCCTCATTTCCCTACTCATTGATCAGATGAGAGGTACTTTCCATGAGTCACAGACTACATGGGTAGGATGCCTCGACAGGAGAACGAACCATCCTGTCAGTGGATGCCACAGAGAATGAATCATCCTGGTCCATAGGAGAACGAATCATCCTGTTCCACAGTCTCCATGGAGAATGAATCATCCTGGCCCACAGGAGAATGAATCATCTTGTTCCATAGTCGCCACAAAGAACGAATCATTCTAGCCCACAGGAGAATGAATCATCCTGTTCCACAGTCGCCATGTGTTATCAGGAAAACTAGTGTCCATTCAGAGCTACTAGTCCCACTAAGACGGGTATCTATCTTAGAAACAAAAAAACTAAATTCACTTGTGTTTTCCTTTATGAGAAATAGATGAGAGAGAAGCAAAGAGTACCAACCTCAGTCTTTCACTTGGCTCCTTGCTTGTTTCCTCTCCCCTTTGACAGATCTTCGCCACTCCTTCCTTACTTGTCCCGCTTCAAAGAACACCTGTAGAGTCAAAGAAGCATAATACCATCAAAGCATAGAGATCTATAACCATAAACAATATAGGATCAGATATATATTAACCATACAAATGCATAT